>LIEC01011847.1:0-115791 GCA_001925005.1 Drosera capensis
GCGTGCTCAGCTCACATTGAAATTCAACAATCTATGTTTCTTTTTCGATTTCAATACAAACAATAGTGCAATGAATCATACAAATCAGAACTGTATGAACTCAGGGAAAACCAGGAAAAAGATGACTACGGCATCATAGGTGTTGTCATGCCATCTATGAAACTAATCATTATTCAGAAACAACAAAAAACAACTTGACAGCATCTCTCAAATCCTCAAACCCATCAACCAACCCTTCCATCAACTCCATCAACTTCCACAACTCCCTATCCTCCCCGTCATCCACAAACGGCCTCACTGAAATCCCATTCTCCGGCTGAAGAGAATACGAGCACGGATTATCATCAACAATCACAACCCTCCTCAGATCCCTCCCCAACTCCATCAAGTCCTTCACATACCGCCCCTCAAATTGCCGGCATGAATCCCTATACAATCTATGAGTCACAACCCGTCCCTCATCCAACTTATCAAGCACCAAAGACGCATAAGCCCTAAGCCCGGCCGTGAACACCACAACCTCGAACACATCCCTTCCTTTCCCCAAAAACCCCAACAACTCGTCCACTCCCGGCCTCTTTGCCACATAGAACGTGATAACCTGCCCATCGATTGTCGGTCTTACGATGAAGTCGTACTTCTCCGGGGGCGCGTCAGGCTTTGAATGCACCAGGGTTTCATCCAAATCAAGCACGATAGTCATCTTTGGCCGTGACAAGGGAGGCAGTAGGCCGAAGACGAGGGGTTTTCGGGGAAGGGTTTCGACTGGGTTGTACGATCGTAGGGTTTCGGTTCCTGTTTTGAAGAGTTTCTGAAATCGGAGGCGATGAGGGGACGATATCTTGCCAGGAGAAGCATTGATGCGGGCTAGCTTCGTAAAGAGCTTGACAAGGCGACGACGGCACGTGAAGACGGCATGGTTGAAGGTGGAGATGACCTTGGTAGCGGATCGGGTTGTCGTTGGGGTTGTTCGCTTGCGGCGGTGAGTGGTGGACTTTGTTGGGGTTGTTTTCTTGACGAGTTTGGACACCATTTTTGGGGTTGGATTTGGGAGGAGAGGGATTTGGGGTTCCCTGTTGAGTTTGAATTGGATGGTGACGATGGAGTTTTGAAAACCGGAAAGAATGGGGGAGATTTGGTTTGGTGTAACGGTCAGTTTTTGTTTGGTGCTTTCGGATTTGTTTTCACAAAAGATATGAAATAGAGCCGTTGGGAATCGAAAGAGCAACTTTGAGGGTTTTTTTTTTTTTTTTGAGAATAACTTTGAGGCACTTTTTGGTTGGGGCTAATAGCATAAGCAAATCTCATTATTTTAGAAAAAAATAAAAAGGAAAGAATCAAATAAATAAATACTTAAATCAGGCCTAATTGTTTTCTCCCTTTTGTTATTTATTGACAACTTTTTCTATTATTTTCTTTTTTCACTTTGATTATATTTAAAGAAATATATATACTATGTTGGGTTTTTTTTTCTTTAACCCGTAAACTTTTATTAAGTTCAAAAAACCATACATCATATCCTTTTGTAGTAACAACATGCTCTGCACGTGCCTATACAATATTCAAACTGGAGCAAACAGCTACCCAGTTTACATCAAATACAAAACATCAAATTCCTTATATATGTAGCAATCTTAATCGACCCCTTCTTTGCAACTGATGCAGACATAGGTTTCTTTCCCTCCAAACCTCATAAACGAATGCAGCATGGGCAATCCTCCGTCTTCGTGCCAAAATTATACTATCCCTAGTTACCTTTCGAAGCCATTCATTCACACACAATCACCATCGTCACAGCATCTCAAATTTGCTTTGTAACCTCACAAGAAACAAACAAATGATTTCTAGTTTCTTCATATGAATCACAAAATGTACAAAGATCATCAGTTCCTACTCCATGTCAGGATAACCATGTCTTAGTTCTGATTCTTCTCAAAACCACCAGCCCAAACACAAAACCATGCTGAGTCAATACATCCTTACTTCAAGCAAGTTTAGACCAACTAACCTTAGGTTTTTCTGGTCACAATTACATTATACGACTCCGAAATCATCTTCAAAAAATCCTCATGCACCCTACTTGCATCAACCTATCTCTAACTATAAGATCCACATGTACAACTTAGAGGGGGAGGGGATGAATAAGTTATTTTAATATTTATCAGTACAATACAGCGAAATAATTAATTTCAACACATTGATATTCTTTGCAGATTACTGAGATGGTCTGCAACAGAGACTCAAACTTTAAGAGTTTGCCTTTTTTTGCTGTTGTGATTTATTCTTAACAGTTCTAATAGTTCATAACAATGAAAATAAAATAAAAAATACATAATTTATACTGGTTCAGACATTCGTTATCAACTGATAACCGAGAGCTTAGTTCAGTCTTTAATTGATGACCAGTTTAGTCAATCCAAAAGACAAGTTCACTATCTTCTTATTTTTTGCTTACAAGACAACCCCTTTACAAGTAAGCTAACTTGTCAAAAGGGGAAGAACCTAAATCCTTGCATAGATCCTTTATTAGATTCTGCTGCAGGTTCTATTCTTCGATGTAGACTAGTAAACACTCTTCTTCCTGTTCTTTTTTTATTCAACTCACTTGAACAGTTTTGAATTTGGATTGTTTTTGCACACTTGTACGTTCAATCTCTCATTCAATCACACACTATTTAAGCTCTTTGATCCCCTTTTTATAGGCTGAAGGAATGAACCCGTGACTTGTATACTTGATCTGACGATGATAGCTTGTCATATGTAAACCTTCAATCATGTTGACAGCTCACCTCTTTAACATCCTCGTACTGTCACTCTGAACCTTAAACCTTCGATTTGATTGATCCTTAAACTTGAGACCCAACCTTAGCAACTATCTCTGCTGCACTCCAGTCTGCTTCAAATCAGTCTGCACCCAATACCGTTGAGTTATCATTTGCACCAGTCACTACTGTAACCTCGTCTACATCCAGATCTAATGCAATCCATGTATAGCTATGTTGGTCCTCATCTGCAAGTTCAATCCTAAATCGTGAAGCATTTGCATGTCTTTTGTTGGCTATACATATCTTAAATGCTTAGCCAAAATTCTCTATAGTAGCCTACATCTGGTGGTCCATACAATGCTCTCTATCTGTGGCCGTTTGCTCTCAAGCATCTGATCTAGACTGTAGATACCTACCTAATTTCCAGTTTAAGTACACTAACAACATCATGGCTAATACTCCTAAGTTTTGTTGTTCATCAATTTTTATACAACTGAAGGGATTGCACATTTCTATAAATCTCCCCCTAAATTGATGCTAACAAAACTATAAGTAAAACAACAAGCTAAGTCTATAAATTACATTGTTTGATAAAAAGAAAATAACTTAATCTAATTTCTTAGACTAATATGCAGCCAAGGGTGTATACCTTCTACTTATGATGCTCACTGCCTTGCTTCGCTTGTGAGGCTGATCCTCATATGTTCTGTGATGCTTCTTCTTCTCCCTATGGGGCTGTTCCCCTTGAGATCTGTGCCCTGATGGCCTCTTCCCCGAGACCTTTGTCTTGATGACCATTCCCCTTGAGGACTCTGTAGCTTTACAGCCCTTTTTCCCCGGCTGTCTTCTCTACTGCCTTATTTCCAGAAGGCCTTGTTATCTCTTTCCCTTTCTCTGCTGTTTTCTTTCCTTTTTTATTAGCATTGATTGCAGTTGTAAGAGCTTCGATTGCAGTTCTAAGGGCTTTTATTTTTGAAGTTGTAGTCTGCTGAGCAACTGGGGCTTTGACAGTTTTAAGTTAAAGCTTGTTTTCCAACAAGCCAAGCCTTGTGTGGTTGTTGCAAATGTGCTCTGTAAGCTGCTGCTGGGTGATCTTCAAGGATGCTTATAGTTTGCGCAGGTCACCTATGTGTTCTCCTCTTAGCTTGTTCAGATTTGAGGAGCTAAGCCTGTATTGCTGAACATTTAGGGCATTAACTCTTTGTATTTCATCCATAAGATCATTATCCATACTGGAGAGAGAGATGCATGGATGTATTCAAAACTCCATTCGTTGGCAGTCTTCTTAACTTCCAACTCATCTGTAACTGGTTGCAGTCTGCTGAGAAGTTTCTTGAATGGATCTCTTATCCACTTATGCATGCTATAGATTTTCTGATCCAGTTTTTTGAGTCTGTATTCCATAGTAGTTTCTGATAGAGATTGTAAGATCCAAGATTCAACCTAGAGAGGGGGGGGGGGGGTGAATAGGTTGATTCACAAATTAATTATACTTTTGCAGTAGATTTCTAGTTCTTTGTAGACCACTGTTCTATGCAGACCACTTAGGTAGTCTGCAACTGATGCTCGGTGGTCTACAACAGAGACCTCAAACTCTTTAAATTTATCTCTGTTTGGCTGTGATGATTTGTTTCTAATAGTTCTAGATATTAAGCAATAAAAGCAAGTAAAAGACACGTATTTATACTGGTTTAGACACTCTTTATCAAACGATAATCGAGAGCTTAGTCCAGTCTTCCTTTGGTGACGAGTGTAGTCAAACCAAGAGGTGAGTATCACTATCTTCTTATTTGTAGCTTACAAGAAACTTCTTTTTATATGTTATCTAACTTGTGCAAACGATAAAGGACTCAAATCCTCTACACAAATTCAATCTACTGGACTCTGCTGCAGGTTATGTTCTTCTACAGACTAGTGAAACTCCCTTCACTGTATTCTTCACAAATTACCTCTCTTGAATAATCTTTGAATTTATGATAGCTTTGCATGCTTGCCTTTCAATCTCATTCAACAGTCTTACTTCAATAAGCCTTAACGATTTCCTTTTATAGGCTTAAGGAATGAACCCAACAAACACGTACTGTTTCTCATGTGACATCTTGTCACGTGTGTCCCCTAACTGATGTTGACAGCCCTCCTACTTTAGATTCTCGTACTGTTACTATCTGTACCTCAAATCTTGGTTTGACTGACTCCAAACCTTTAACCCCACCCTAGCAACCATCTCTACTACACTCCAATCTCCTACAACCTCCAGTCTGTATCCAGTATTGTGAGACATAGTCTGCACCCTATAACCCTAGTCTTCACCATGTCCTTACTACAACCTTAGTCTGTAGCCAGATCTGATGCACTTTATGCTTTGCTATGTTGGTCCTCGTCTGCAAGCTCAATCATATATATTGAAGTATTTTGTAGCTCAAAATCTTCTATAATAGTATGCATCTGGTGGCTCACACGATGCTCCTCATCTACAGCTGTGTGCTCTTCATCATCCGACCTAGACTGCAACTACTTACTTAATTTCTAACCTAAGCATACTAACTACATCATGGCTTAAACTTCTAAGTTGTGTTCCATCAATTTCTATACACTTTTGGAAGTTTTGCACATTCTTATCAGAGATGTCTGTTGATGTGCAAACGGTTCAGTCTCTGCCAATATTCTTGCAATAGAGGATGACCTTTCATGTATTGATGTCATTTTCACATCTGCAAGGGCTTGCCTGAGACTCCTAGCTGTCGTCTAGGATGTCATCTGAATGTTAGATATGCTACTCTAGAGTAGACCTTTAGAGAAGCCTGTAGAGGGTGGTTCTGTCCTAATCTGCACCATTCCAAATGAAGAGGGGAGGGGGGGGGTGTTGAAAACTCCAGGTTCAATGGAAATGAATCTTGACGTTGCATATTTTCCTCGCCAGTGGGAGTGTCACTCATTATGCGTTTGTTGATTTTTTCAAGGATGACACCTTTGAGAGTGTTGTCTGCTGCAGTCTGCTCCTCTGTTTGCAATGAGGTTATTTCTAATGATTCGTCCTCCACTATGACAACTTCCTCTATTTGTATGGGTGTGAGGTCAATTGTGATAACTTGGGTGAATTCTGCTTGCTCAGTAGTCTGTTGATAGTATGCAGTAGTTTCTTTTGTGGTAGGCTCTACTGTATCCCTAATTGGTAATGCTGTTAGGGAGCCCTTCTTTATTGGTGATTCCTCTCCTACTGTTTTCTTCCGCACTGCTGATTCAAAAGGTGACTCTGCTACTGGCTTTTCTGCAGCAGATGGTTGTGCTATTCATTGCTCATCGATTCTTTCTTCAGCTACCTCATCAATAATGTCATCATGGTCATGGCCTTCTAATTATGGGAATTCATCACTACCATCATTATCATTATCTCCTGATGGTTGTTCTCTATCGGTTGTTGGCATAGAGAGATAATCATAAATCTCCAAGGTCGTTGCCCTGACATGTTTGTCTACTAGCCTCTTCAGTTCTACCTATACTTCAGGAGTTCGCACAAAATCGACATGTTATATTTGTGTCTGTCTGTGCCTTCTTGCCTTGAAGGTTGAGTTTTTGATCTCAAAAACTCCACTGAACAGTATGTAGGGTTCAGTGGACCTCTTCTTCTTGTTGGCCTCTATTTTCTGAATTTGGACTAGTTGATGGAATTTTACTTTTGTCAGGCCATCAACTATTCCAATTTCTGTCATTGAGCCGTCTATATTTATTCTATACCTTGTGGTTGGTCCTGATGGAATGAGCCTAGGCCTTGCAGTTTTGGATATCCTCTTAATTGGGAGCTTATGCTGCTTGATGAGCTTTTGAATTATTGCTTCCTTCTGAGGCTTGCTCAGCATTTCATCAGTCTTGGTTCTGTGTTCCAAAACCTCTTCTTGTATGGGCTTGGACCATCTGCAACGCTTTTATGATTTCTTCCTTCTCTGGAGATTGTTTGGTTGTGGTTGTTGTTATGGCCCATGCTTCTGATACAGTTAAGTGCTGTCAGCTTCAATTACAGCCAATTCTATTCCAATATTAGAGATAGGAATGATTGCTGTTGTGAATGCCTCAGTTACAACAGTCCTTATTGTCAGTAGAGGTGTTTTGTGATTGCTCAGTATGTATTCTTCTGAGCATGGGTTCAATGGCTTCAATGGCTCTTCTTGTGTAGCCCTGTGCACCTAGCTATGCTTATGGTCCTTCACTAACTTCCTGATTGTTTTTCTGAGCTTCCAGAATGAGGTTCTAAAGGTTTTCATCAGTACTAGTCTTCAGATACTTCAGTGCTATGTTTGCATCATGAAGTGCTGCAATCTCTGGCTCCTTTGGTGGTAAGATCTTCAAGGATGATGCCTCAATTGCTGCTATAGTTTTTGGTCCAGTCTGCTCTTCTGTTGGTGTAGACTGTGCTTCTGTCTCCATTTTTATAGACTGTGCAGTAGGGAGCTCCAATATTATTTCCTCTTCTGAGGTCTGTAGGACAAGCTTCCTCATTGTCTTCTACGTCTGCTATGCTCTGCCATCTTGTGCCTTCTTCATCATCTTCCCTTTGGCCTTTTCAGACTTCTTCTTCTCAGGCTGGTTTGTAGCCTTTGTTGAAGTTTACACTACTGTTGATTTCTTTGAGAAATCTATTGGCTGCTTTCTAATCTTTCGTACATCAATCTGTTTCGCCCCAGTCCATGGCCTTCCTCCCTTAACAGATAGTTTGAGTTTTTTTTTTTTTCAAAATGATGCTTATGACTTCCAAATAAAGGCTGTTTGACCTCTACTGCCTTTGGCAATTGATACATAAGCAGCTTGGCCCAGTTGAGTTTGTGCTTGGTGAGTATGACACACATAATTTCTTGCTGGTAAGTGGTGATCTGATCCTTTGAGAATTCCTTTGACATGATCACCCTTTTGACTACGATTGCAAGTAGTTTGCGTGCTTTGGACAAGTACTTCATCATTGTCCGTAGTCCATCTTTATGTCTATCCTTGCTCAGCATTGCATGTCTCCCATCATTTATCACAGAGGTTGGAATACCTCCGGGTCCTTTGTTTAGAACTTTGAAGAGTTGCTTTAAATCATTTGGACCGATGTTGATCCCAATTCGTCTCGTGGATATGCATGTGATGAATTGAAAGTCATATGCAACATTTGCCTTTTTTATGAAGTCGAGTACCTCCTCGTCGTATATTCTGCTTGTCTCCTCACAAAAGTACTCGAGGCCTACGCCCTGAATCATCTCAGGTATTTCCTTCACTTCATGTGATTCATTCATCAACATTTCGAAGTCAAGAATCACTCCGATCTACAATTCGATTCTTCTTGTTGGACTTCATTGCTCGTTAGATTTGTAGCTCTTGAGAGGAGTGTTAGATCGAGTGTTGGCCATTTTTGAGTGAAATCAAAAAGAATTTTCAAGTTCTTGAAAGTAAATTATCAGAATTCGCAAACTAGGGTTTTGGAGTAGAGTGCAATAGAGAGAGAGTGTGAGAGAATAAAAGTGTTTTTGATTGAATAATTTTTCAAATTTATACTCTTTGAAAAAAAGTTATCGTTGCCATTTATCAACTGATCGTTGTGCAGATTCAGTCCCTCATTAAACTGTTGCAAAATTTTAGGCGATCAGTTTTAAAACGTTATTTCTTTCCAAAAATAAAAATACAGAAGAGAAGTAATAATGCTAGTCTGCATTCCACATATGCAGTAGAGGATTTTGGCCATTTTATTGATTCAAATCAATCATACCCAATTCACCTCAGAATTGAATAAATTCACTCTCATCAAGAGGTTTTGTAAAAATATCTGTAATTTATTTTTCTATTAGAATATACTCTAATTTAATGTGATCTTTTTGCACATGATCTCTAATAAAATGATATCTGAAATTAATATGTTTGGTCCTCGCATGAAAGATTGGATTTTCTGAAATTAATATTTCAGACGTGTTGTCACAAAATATTAAAGGTTTAGAAATCATTATATCGTAATCTGAAAGTTGTGACCTTATCTATAGTACTTGTGCAACGCAGCTTCCTATAGCTATGTATTCTGCTTTTATAGTAAAGGTTGATATCGTGGTCTGCTTCTTGCTAAACCATGAAATCAGTCTTCCACCAAGAAATTGACATGATCCACGTGTGCTTTTCCTGTTAGCTCTGCAGCCTGCAAAATCTGTATATGAATAGCCTGTTAGTATAAAATCTGATTTTCTAGGTTACCATACACCCAGATCTGGAGTTCCTTTATGATATCTCAGGATTCTCTTTACTTCAGTGTAATGGGATTCTTCGGGATCAGATTGATATCTTGCACATATACAGACTAAGTACTGGATGTAATGGGATTCTTCTGGTCTGCTTATAATAAGGTATAACAGTGAGCCTATTATTCCTCAATATATTGTTTGGCTTATTATTTTTCCACTCTCGTCCTTATCAATTTTTATGGTTGCACTCGTGGGGGTTTTCATGTGGCTTGCATTTTTTAATTCATATTTCTTGACTGTGTTCTTCAGGTACTTGGCTTGATTTATAAAAATCTCATTTCCTAACTATTGTACCTGAAGTCCTAGAAAGTATTTCAATTCTCTCATTAAACTCATTTGAAATTTAGCTTTCATTGGTGCAACAAATCTTTCACACACTTTTTTATTAGTACAGGCAAATATAATGTCATCAACATAAATTTGTACTAATAATACATGTTCTTTATGTTTCTTAAGAAATAATGTGATGTCTATCTTTCCTCTCTGAAAGTCATTCTTACACAGAAAAATTGAGAGAGTTTCATACCATGTCCTTGGAACTTGTTTTAAACCATATAATACCTTGTCTAATATATAGACATGATGTGGATGTTCAAAGTTTCAAAACCAAGAGGTTGTTCAACATATACCTCCTCTTGTAGCTTTCCATTTAGGAAGGCACTCTTCACATCCATTTGATAGACTTTGAATCCTTGGTATGCAGTATAGGCAAGAAATATTCTTATTACTTCTAGTCTTACAATAGGGGCAAAGTTTTCATCAAAATCAATTCCTTCTTCTTGTGAGTATCCTTTTGTCTTGATCTATGATTGTGTAATCCAGTTGTTGTTATATTGTGGGCTGCTCTGACTCTGCTGCATTATTGTTCTATTCAGTGTGTGTGTAGACTGCTCATCCTTTTTTGCAGCTTTAGGGCTCTCGTCTGTAACCTGTTCATCATCTATGCATGCATATTATTCATCAAACACATTAGCATCACACATGGATATTTCAGATTCATCAAAGAAAACATGAATTTCTACTACAACTAGGGTATACTTATTTCTATTTAAACTTTTAATTTCTACTAGATCATAAAGATCTATATGTAATACCTCTAGTATTTTACCTGATTTTGATGAGTTTAGGGGTTTGAAGGTTGCTTTAGTCTGCTTTCCCTCTTGGCATGGTCTACATAACGTATCCTTTCTGAATTTGATTTGAGGAAATCCTGTCACTAGGTTTACTAAGGATAATTTGCTTACAGTTTTGTAATTCAAGTGAGCTAATCTCTTATGATATAGACAGTTCTATCTTTAGCACCTTTTGTGTAAAGTATGTTATTTGTGCTTAATGTGATGAGTTCAAGTCTATTGCATAAATATTTTCTTTTCTGGTTTCTATCAGTTTGACTTTTTTGGTGACTTTGTCTCTTACTTGACATGAATCATGAGTAAAAGAGACATCATAATTTTTGTCACATAATTGGCTAATGGAAAACAGGTTATGTTCAAAACCTTTCACATAGGTTACATCTCTAAAGATTAAAGAACCTGTACCAATGGTTCCATAACCTTTAGTTTTACCTGTTTTGCCTCCTCCAAAGATGACTAGGGTTCTTCTTTCCTTCTATAATCTTTCAGAATGCTTTTGTTTTCAGTCATATGTCCAAAACATACACTATCTAGGTACCACGTTCCACCCTATTGTTCCTGAAATATAGCATTAAAAACTTGTACATGGTACCTATTCGTATGGGTCCTTACTTATTAGTCTTTGGGATCCACACATGAATTATTTTCTTGTGTGGAGTCCATCATTCGAATGACTTGTGGCCGGGTTTGCCACATGTATAGCAGTAGACCCTTGGTCTTACTTCCTTAGGTGGTTTGCTAGTGTTTCTCTACCTCTTTTGCTGTATTGTGCATGTGCAGATGCGCTTCACATGTGGTTTTCTCCATATAGTATTGGAAGTAATTTTTCCAAACAGAGTAGTTTGGTGCATGCTGAGGTCTGTATGGCCTTTTTACTGGTTTTAATCTTATGATTTCAGACCTTTTGTACATTGTGGTGTTCTACACCAATTCGTGCTGATCTTTTGCTCAAGGATTTAATCCTTTGGGTTTAAGTAGTAAAGGCCATATTCTTCTGCTTTCCTTTCGTAGTAGAGGCGTTATCCTTCTGCAAGACTTTTGCAGATGTTTGCTTTGCCTCTTTTGGACTTGTCACATTATTACTAACTTTTGGAGTGTGAAAGGTTATTCAACCTGTCTTATCTTGTGAGGATTGACCCATGTTTAGCATTTTTTACAAGTTCAGGGTCTTTCTATTTCATGCATCTACCTGAGTTTGATGCTCAGCATTTCTCATTGTGAGTGTTTCCACTACTGTATTGAGAAGCTTCACTTTTTTATCTGATTTCTTCAACTCATTTTGAGCTACTGCTTGGTTACTTGTTATACAGTCAATCTCTTCATATGCTAGACTGTAATTCTTTCTGAGATTTGTAATGAGCTCGAGATTCTCTTTATGTTCCCTTGAGAGGAAAATAAAGCTTTCAGAGATTTCTAGCGTGTCTCCTTCAATTCCTCTAAAGTAGCATCTGAGTTAGAGAAATCAAATACCTATTATATTTCTTCACTCTTTACCATGAGATAGAGGTGAGCATTGGAGATTGTCTCTTCATCATCTAGGTCTGTCTCACTTCATATTTTAGCAGATAGGCTTTTCACTTTTCTTTCCTTCTAGAGTTTCCTTTACTGTATTCCTTTTTGTTCTTCTGTGCACAAGATTCCTGTAGAGGTCGTCTATATTGTGCAGCAAAGTGTCCTGATTTTTCACAGTTGTAGCAGACTTCCTTCTCTACTTCTTTGATCTTTGTTGAGAAGTTCTTCTTGAGATTTTTCTTCTTTAACAGCTTTCTGAACTTCTTGCCCATAAATTCAAATTCTTCTGATATTACTTGTTCATTTGTAGACTTGGTGTCACTGGTTTCCTTTTCTGCCATGGATCTCAAAATTTTCTCTTGAGCATTTAGTAACTATTAGTAACTTCTTTCAGAAATAAATCAAAATGATATGATCTTTTCTTTCCAAAACTATTAGGCCTGAAAAATCAAGCTCTGATACCAATTGTAAGATCCACAGGTACAACTTAGAAGGGGTGAATAGATTGTTTTAATATTTATCAGTGCAATACAATGGAGTAATTAATTTCAACACACTGATATTCTTTGCACACTACTGAGGTGGTTTGCAACAGAGACTCAAATTTTGAGAGTTTGTCTCTATTTAGTGTTGTGATTAAATTCTAACAGTTCTAATAGCTCATAACAATGAAAAGAAATTAAAGAACATAGGATTTATACTGGTTCAGACACTCGTTATCAACTGATAACAGAGACCTTAATCTAGTCTTCCCTTGGTGACCAGTTGAGTCAATCCAAGAGGTGAGTTTACTATCTTCTTGTTTTTGTCTTACAAGATAACCCCTTTACAAGTTAGCTAACTTGTCAAAAGATGAAGAACCTAGATCCTTGCACAAATCCTTTACTAGACTCTGCTGTAGCTTCTATTTTTCAGTATAGACAAGTGAACCCTCTTCTTCCTGTTCTTCTTCGACTCAATTCTTCTTCGACTCAATTCACTTGATTTTCAGACTTTTGATCCAACCTTAACAACCATCTCTGCTGTACTCCAGTTTGCTACAACTCTATCTTCATTCAGTATCGTTGAGACCACGTCTGTATCCAGTCACTGCTACAATCTTGTCTATACCCAGATCTGACGCAATCCATACATTGCTATGTTGGTCCTCATCTGCAAGTTCAATCCTAGATCCAGAATCATTTGCAGGTCTTTTGTTGTCCATCAATGTCTTAGTTTCTTAGCCAAAATTCTCTGAAGTAGTCTGCATTTAATGGCCCATACAATGCTCTATATCTATGGCCGTCTGCTCTCTAACATCTAATCTACACTGCAAATACCTATATACTTTTCAGCCTAAACACACTAATATCATTGCTAATACTCATAAGTTTTGTTCATCAATTTCTATACAAATGATGGGATTACACATTCGTATCATTAACTTTCAATATATTCTTCAAGCACCAACTATTCACAACCTTAACATAAAAAATCCATACAAATACATCCTTTAAATAATACTCTTGTATCCATTGGACCCACAATCAATCCTGATTCCCTTAAATAGCCCATAGCTGTTTAAATATTATTACAATGTTCCAAACCTCCAGGTTCTTTAGCCCAAACCACCCTCATACTTCGGAAAACACAAATCTCTCCATGCTACCAATGCTTCATGAGAATTTAGAGCATAGCCAGAACAGAGACATGCTCTATACAAGCTCTCAATTTTCTCAAGGATAGCCTTAGGGAAAAGAAATACTTGTCCCCAGTACACCTACAAACTCAATAAAATTGAGTTGATAAGCTGCAAGCGCCCTGCGTATAACAATAGCTTAGCCTCCTAAGTTTGTATTCTACTGGTGATCCTATTAATCAAGAAGTCAAAATGACATGCATTCAATCGTTTTACAGAAAGAGGAAAGCTCAAATACAATATAGGAAAGTAGAGTTCGAAACCCACCAAATTTAGAAACAGCCTAGTCTCCTCATCTATCCCATCAAGAAACAAAGAGCTATTCCTCATATTCAAGGACAAAGCAGGCACCCTTTCAAACTGCTCCAGCACCCCTTAATCAATCCTAAGGATTCAGCATCTGCTCTACTAAAAATAACCATGTCATTTGCAAAGGACAAATTTACAACCCTGATCTTCTTGCACCTGGGATGAAAACTGAATTGATGATTCTCAGCCATAACAAGCAACATATAGCTGAGACATTCCATCAACAAGACGAAGATATAAAGGGTCGCCTTGCCTCAACTCTTTTTCCCCCTGAAAGAACCCCTTTATACCGCCATTAACCATACAAGATTACATAGCCGATGTCACACAAAATTGTCACCATCCTCGAAAGGCCATAGGGAATCTTAACTTAGAAAGCCATTCAAACATAAAACTCCAAACCATAGTCATATGTCTTCCTCAAGTATATACTAATCATATAACGAGGTGAAATCCCTTTTCTATCATATCCATAAACAAGCTCTTGGTATAACATTATGTTGTTAACATTATGCTACGACCTTGAACAAAAGCCCTCTAACTCATATGAACCAAGGATGCCAACACACCTTGGAATCTCATACATAGGAGCTTTGAGATTACCTTACACAAGGTAGTGCAATACAAAATTGGTCTATAATAATTAATATTTGAAGCATGAGCTTGTTTAGGGATCAAATGAATCAAGGTAGCATTATTTGTGAAGAAGTTTGCCGTTCTTGAAGAAATCCAACACATCTTCAACAACTTCAACAGCAACTATATCCCAACACTTCTTAAAAAAAGAAGGCATTACACCCATCTGGTCTAGAAGCTTTCTTATCTCCTATATCAAAAGCCATTTTCCTAACATCCTCATATGAAAAGAGGAACATCAGGAAATCTGCTTGACTTTGAGGCAAGACAGGCCCAGCTGCCACAACCCTAGGATCAAGCTATGAACACTCAAGATTGCATGTACGAAGGAGTCATTGATCATATTACAGTACAACCTCATAAATATCATTATCACCAACTACTATATTGCCATCCTCTCTACACAAACTGCATATTCGAGCTCTTCTTCTTTTACTCTTGATCAAAGCATAAAAATACTTAGTGTTAATATCAATCCCAGAACACTAAGAAGCCTAAAATTATTGTTTTAGATATTACTTCTCAGCTGCTGATAATCTTTTCAGCTTTCTAACTCCTCGATCTAACTGAGTTTTGATTTTATCCGAGAAGTACTCCCTGCATGCCTTCTGAATACTATAAAGATCATCTCGAGTTTCACTAACCCTCTTTGAAATATCTGAGAAGTCCTGAAAATGTAGACTCCAGAGAGGGCCCTTAAGCTGCTTCAAGCATTTCACCACTCTGAACACTGCTCAACTCACAATTCTCTCATTCTATATTTTCTGCACCAATGATCTAAACTTCTCATGGAGAGTCCACATATTCATAAAATGAAACGAGCCAACCCTTTTTTGATCCTTAGCAAAATATTGAACAATCACAGGAGAGTGATCGGAGATGTCTTCATTCAGAAATACGACCTCAAATGACTGATATTGCTCAAGCCATTTCTGATTTCCCATGGCACAATCCAATTTAATCCTTAACTAACTTTGTATACCTTGATGGTTAAACCATGTATGAAAATAGCCCTACTATACAAATCCTCCAATCCTGACTGTAGCATACATCGTTTCATTGCCTCACAAGGCTCAATCACAACACCCTAATGACCAACTATCTCATTCATAAACATGAAAGCATTAAAATCACCAAGAACTAGCCAAGGAAGATTAACCTGCATAGTAAACTCCCTTAACTCCATCCACAAAGCCTCCCTTTGGAGAACAGTATTCCACGAATAAAGAAACATTATGAGACCATCTATACTCCCATCCACAGCCTCAACTCGACAATGCAAGTGTTGAGAAGAACCACCAATACAAGAAACCTTACCCTGTCTTCATTCCAAGCACACCAGATTCTGCAAATACTCGCATAACTATAGTTATTTATCACCTTCCAACCCCTGAAACAAGACTTAACTAACATCTCTAACATATTCTCCTTAACTCGAGTTTCCAAGCACCCCATCACCATAACCTTATTCCTCTTAAGAAAACTCCTAATGGCATTATGTTTCTCTGTCATATTTAAAACCCTAACATTCCAAACACCAATCGTCATGTAAAAGGAACATACCATCCCCCACCATGATTGACCTCCACTTGATCTCCTTTATTATCCATCTTATCCTCCATATCCAATACATTTAGGGTATCAAAACAAGAGACCACCTGTTGAGCAGCCTGTTGTATCTCCTGCTTCTTTGCTTTCTTTTCACCAAACTTTATCCTTCCTCATTTAAGCTTTTCCTAGCACTAACAGGTTTCTCTTAAGGCTTAGTAGGAGGAACATTATTCACTTGCACTTTCTGCCGAACCTCTATCTTCCTCATCTAAACCCTCTTAGGTGAAGTATAGAATTTACACTCAGAGGTCTTATGTCCCCAGTTGTTGCATTTCATATACTTCGCAGGCATCCACTTAAAAGTGGCATATTTCTATATCCTCTCATCCTTTAGGACAAGTAAAGGTGAACTCCTCAACGATCTCCTTAGTACTGTCCATATCCACCAACACACGAGGATAAGAAACTCTACTCTTTTCAGCTATCATATGATCCGTCCTAAGGGATAACCCGCTTTACTCACAAGCTTATCAATGACACCGTTTCCCCGAAACTCTAAATCCAAATCGAGATGTATCCATACAGGAACCCTCTCTAAAATCTCCTTATCAAAGGAAAATACGGCTGGCACTCCCTTAAAACCAAGGGTCAATGCTTAAAGAACAACTTCGCATCCATCACACGATTCCTATCCCGCAAGGAACCAAACCAGAGTATGAAATACCTAGTTTGTGCAAGAGAATCTCAAGACAAACCACGCCTTCCAATTATGTTCCAACAACCACTTCAACACAGTGAATGAAACAAATTTACCTACAACATAGCCAATCAATCCTGTAAGGTTCGAGTTTTAACTTATACGGGGGGAGGGTGAATAAGTTGTTTAAGACTTTAATGTTCTTCTTATGCGGAATACTAATTTTGTGTAGACTATTGCTCCATGCAGACTATTCAGGTAATCTGCAGTAGAGATTGGTAACTTTTTGAGTTTATCTCTTTTTTGCTATGATGATTTATTAGAAGCAATTCCGAATATCAATGTAATGAAAGCAATAAATAGACACAGTATTTATACTAGTTCAGTCACTCGATATCAAATGATTATCGAGAGCTTAGTCGAGTCTTCCCTTGGTGACTAGTGTAGTCAAGCCAAGAGGTGAATATCACTATCTCCTTGTTTCAGTTTACAAGAAACTTTCTTTTTACAAGTTATCTAACTTGTATGAAAGATAAAGAACCTAGAAGCTTCGCACAAATCCAAACTCTGGACTCTACTGCAACACTTTGTTCTTCGCCAGACTAGTGACAGCTTCAACTATGTCTTCACGATTTAGCTTTCTTGAGTAATCTCTAAATTGTTAGATTGCTTTGCACTCTTTGCTTTTCAATCCATGTTCAACACCACTTCTCAATAAGCCTCACCGGTTCCCTTTTAAAGGCTCAAGGAACGAATCTCTAGCATACAACGCACTGTTCCTGGAATGACACTTTACCACTAGTGTTCACCACCATCTCGTTCCTGATGCTGGTAGTCCACTATCCCCAGAATCCATGCCATTGCTACTTTAACTCAAATCCTCGTTTGACTGACTTCAAACTTCTGACCTCACCCTGACAATCACCTCTGCTGTAATCCAGTCTGCTATAACTTCTATTCTGCACCCAATTTCTATTACAACCCTAGTCTGCAATCCATACTGTAACCCTAGTATGTACCAAGTCTCTGTTGCAACCTTTGTCTGTACTCAGATTTGACTCAGTTCATGCCTTGCCATGTTGGTCCTCGTTTGCAAGCTCAGTCATTCATCCTGAAGCCTTTGAGTTCCTTTGTTACTTATGAATACTCTTGTTGTTTATCCAAAGTCCTCTGTACTAGTCTGCATCTGGTGGCTTGCACGATCCTCATACATTTGCAACCGTCTTCTCACTGGCATCTGACCTAGACTTCAACTACCTACTTGACTTCTAGCATAAACACATTAACTATATTATAACTAATACATCTAAGTTTTGTTACATCAATTTCTATACAAATGGAGGATTACACATTTCTATCAATCTCCTCATAAATTGATGCAAACAAAAACTCCTATGTAATGCAACAAGTATACAATTTTCTTACAAACTTAGTACAATTTGTTGAAACTCAGTTCAACTTAGTTATATTGTTAATAACAATATAATAACACAAATTGAGCAATCTAAGTATTATCTTTGATGCTTTTTGCCTCTGCTACGCTTGTATCTTCTTTCTTCATCACTTTCTCTGCTGGGTTTTCTATGCCTGTCCTCTGAATCTCTTCTGAAGCGTCATCTTCTTTCTTCATAAGATTCTTCCTTATGGTGCTTAGACCTCTTGAGCTCCTTTCCTTGTTCAGAGGAGCTTTTCCTTTTTGCCGAAGGATATTTCTCCCCCTAAGTTTGCTGCTCCTCGTCTGCAGATAGTTTCTCCCCCTTTTTGTTAGCATTGAGGGTGGAGGTCAGTGCTTCAAGAGCAGTTCGGACGCCCTTGAGTTCAGAGAAGATATTTTTCTAAACAACCTGCAATTTGATTTTGAGGAGACCAAATTTGATGTCATTGATTCGCATATGCTCATCAATCTATTGCTTGGTGGTCTACATCGTTTCATTGAGCTTGCGTAGCGCAGCAGACTGTTGCCCCTTGAATTTTTATTGATTACGAAGATTCACTTATCTATTTTGCTTCATTTGATCAATGACTCCGGCTATTAAATTCCTTAGCATCTCTCCAATGTTGTCAAAGGTTGATTTTCTAAACTCCTTTTCTGCTGCAAGATCTGCTGCAATTGGCTCCAAGGTTTCTAGGAAATCATGAAAGGCAGTCTTGATCCATGAGTGCATTCCATAGATCTCTTGATCAAGCTGGCGCAGTCGGTACTATGTTGTGTCTTCTGAGGTTGAAGAGGAAATTCTTTCTCCTTGCTCATGTGGTTGGACAGAGAGGACTTGAACTTCATGTTCCTCAAATTCTTTCTTGAGGTCTTTGATTGCTGTTGGAGTCATTTTGGTAGTTGAGTTATCACTGTATATTGGCTCCAGGACTATAGAGGGTACATGTGTTTCTATTTGAGCTAACCCAAATGCAGATGGTAGAGTAAATACTATGTGTTCAATGTCTCTAGATGGAGTTGCTTGTTGTTCCTCTACTACAACCAAATTGAAGTCGTCTTCATCATTTGTCTCGACTGCAGGGACAATGAACTCGTCTGCATTTGTTGGGACTTTGATAGATGTGACCTCAGCTACAGGCGAGTCTTCTTCAATATCAGAAAGTTCTTCTGTTTGTTGTTGAATGGTTTGTTCCTCATCTGTATTGGCTTGTCCTTCATCTGCATGCTCATCAAGTGCCTCTTCTTTTGCGAGAGCAATGATCAGTGGAGTTTCTACAACGGATTCGTCATTTGAGAGCTCATCATGACTTTCTTCTGTAGTTGGTGCTGCTGCTTCCATTGGTTCTTCAATTGGAGGAACATCTCTTTCAGTTACAGACGTCTCTTCTGCAACTGCCACTGCTGCATGAGTCTCCTCTGCTGCAAGAGGTTCTTCAGGTTGCTCTGCTGGAGTCTGCTGCATTTGCACTCCTTCAGCAGCTACTTGATCAATGATGTCGTCTTCATCATCATAAGGGTCTTGTTGAGATTAGTCACCTCCATTATCATTTTCATCATCGCCTGCTTGTTGATGTTCTCCAGATCAGGTCGAGAGAGGTATTCATAGACCTCCTCGGTTGAAGCTTTGATGTGTTTTTCCAGAATTCTCTTGAGTTCTACTTTAATCTCTAAAGTGTTGACAAACTCAACGTGCCTAAGGAGGGCATGTCTAAGCCTCTTTGTCTTCAATGTAGAGTCTTTGAACTCAAGTGAGGTTCCTTGGGTCTTATTGACCTGCTTATTTCCTTCTTTTGGAATTCAACCAGTTGATGAATCTCCCCTTCCGTCATTCTAGTTATGTCACCAATCAATGTTTGGGATTAGACTGGATTGATTTGGTACAGTGTTTTGGGTCCTTGACGAATTAGCTTTGGTGTTTAAGACCGTGTAGTTCTTTTTATAGTCCTTCTTGGTGCTTTTGGTGTTGGTGTTGTTCTTGGCCTCTTGATAGGTAAATTATGTTGTGACACGAACTTCTGAATCAATTTATCGCTTTGAATCTTCTTCTTCATCTTGGCTTGAGTTCTTTCTGCAAGGAGTTGGGTATCTATGAATTTCTGCTGCAGTAGGTTTGCCTCGACTGCCTGGACTGTCTGCATAACTGATTCAATGATCTTCTCAGGATAGGGCTTTTTCCTGAGTTGAGGATGTTGTTGTTGTCCATACGGCAGTTGGAATGGTCGATTGGTAATCTACAATTGGTGAGGTTTCCATTCTACTGACTGCTCAGTATGCACTATTGCAGACTGCGTTTCTTCTTCATTGAATCTGATTGGATATACAGTAGGCTTGTCGGATATGGTTTCCTCGTCGGAGGTATGCACAATGATTTTCCTCCTTGTTGCTCTTGGTTTCTTTAACTTCTATTGAGCTGGCTTCTTCTTGGTCTGCTTCTTTGCAGATCAGGTCTGTACTGTAGTAGTCTGCACTACCATAGTGGTCTGCTTGGCCTTTCATTTGGTCTGCATTTCCATAGGCTTCGGTGGCTGGTCTGCAAGCTTCTTTGTGAGTCCTGAGGGCGCTTTTCCTATCTTTTTGATGTTGATTTGCTTGGATTGGTTCCATGGCTTTCCTTCTTTATAGGAGAGCTTCAACTTCTGTTTGAGAAGGATGCTAATTATCCTTCCGAATAGTGGTAGTCTGCCTTCACCGATCTAGCAAGTTGATACATGAGTAAACTAGCCCAGTTTACTCTTGTTTTTGTAAGGATCGTACACATAATCTCCTGTTGATCGAAGGTTATTTAATCCTTGCTGAATTCTCTGGAGAGAATGGCTTTCTTCAAGATATCAGCAAGTAATTTGTGTTCTTTCGATAAGAATTTCTTCATTGTTCTTGTCCCCTCATTCCATCTGTTATGGCTAAGCATTGCTTGCCTTCCCAGCTGGACAACTTCTGGTGGAATGATTCTTGAATCTTCATTTGGAAGATTGAAATATTGTGCAAGGTCGTTAGAGTTCACTTGGATGGTTATTCCTCCTGCAGTAGAGGTGTAAGTAATTTGGTGCAGACTGTCTGTAACTTGCCCCTTATTAATGAAGTCCAAAACTTCATCATCATATATTGTGCTTGTTCGTTCATACAGAGATTTGAGTCCAGCCTCTTTGACCAAGTCAGCTATGTCTGTGACTTCTTCTTGCTCTTCCTGAATTGAATTGAAGTCAACCACAATGCCAGTGTGAAGTTTAATTCTTTTGGACGGACTCCTCTGAGATTCAGAGGATTTTTGGTTTTTCTTTGATGAACTGGATGGTGTGTTGGCCATTTTTAAAGTAGTTTGAAAGAATTATGGTGTTTTAGAAACCGAATTGAAGTATTTTTCAAGAACTTAGGGTTTCTATTTCGTGACGTAGAGCGCTCAAGAGTTTAGAGAGAGAGAGAGTTTGAGCGTTTGTTAGAGAGAGAGAGAGTGATTAGAGAGTAAAGTGATTTTCTAATTGAAAATCTACAGTTTTTATACTCGTTTGGGAAATATGACCGTTGTCACTGCTTTTTCTAGCCGTTATGCAGTAGCAGTCATCAATTGACCATTATGTATTATTTTAGGAAAGCAGTTCTTTATTGTTTTAAAACTGATTTTGTTCCTAAAATAGATGTAGTAGAGCACTATTGATTATAGTTTGCACTCAACTTATTGACTAAGCAGTAGAGCAATATTGATAGCCTATATTTTTCATATATGATGATAGTCTGCATTCTACATATGCAGTAGAGCAGTAAAGCATTTTTTGCCAGTTTTATTATTTTAAATTAAGTATACCCAATTCTCCTCGAAATTGAATGAGCTTGTTTTCATCAAGAGGTTTTGTAAAAATATCTGCAACTTGTTTTTCTGTTTTAATGTATTCCAATTTAACATGACCTTTCTGCACAAGATCCCTAATAAAATGATATCTGACATCAATGTGCTTGGTTCTTGAATGAAAAACTGGATTTTCTCAAATAGCCATTGTAGACGTGTTGTCCCAAAATATAGAGATTTTAGAGAATATTATACCATAGTCTGCAAATTGTAACCTCATCCATAATATTTGTGCAGTAGAGTTTCCAGCAGCAATATATTCGGCTTCTGCAGTAGAAGTAGACACAATAGTCTACTTCTTGCCGAACCATGATATTAACCTTGCTCCAATGAATTGACATGATCCACTTGTGCTCTTCCTGTCAACCGTACATCCTGTAAAATCTGTATCTGAATAGTCTATCAGTGTAACATCTCCTAGGATACCATACACCAAGATTTGGAGTTCCTTTGAGATATCTTAGAATTCTCTTTACTATAGTGTAGTGAGATTTCTTGGGATCAGATTGATATCTTGCACAGACAAAGACTGCATATTGAATATCTGGTCTGCTTGTCGTAAGGTATAATAATGATCATATTATTCCTCTATGTATTGTTTGATTTATTTTCTTTCCAAGTTCATCCTTTTATATTTTTATTGATGTGCTCATTGGGGTTTTCATATGACTAGCATTATCCAATCCGTACTTTTTAATTGTGTTCTTTAAGTACTTGGATTGATTAAGAAAATTCCACTTTTTAGTTGTTGTACTTACAGTCCTAGGAAATATTTTAGTTCTTCCATTAAGCTCATTTGAAATTTAGATTTCATTAGTTCTGCAAATCTTTCACAAAGCTTGTCATTAGTGTAACCAAATATAATATCATCTACATAGATTTGTACTAACAATATGTGTTCCTTATGCTTCTTTAAGAACAGAGTGGTATCAACCTTTCCTCTTTCAAATTTATTCTCACGGAAAAAAGTTGAGAGAGTTTCATACCATGCCTAAGTGCTTGTTTTAGCCCATATAATTCCTTATCTAACCTATATACATGCTCTGGATGTTCATAGTCCTCAAAGCCAGGAGGTTGTTCAACATAAACTTCCTCTTACAACTTTCTATTCAGGAATTTTTTTTTACATCCATTTGATAGGCTTTAAAACCTTGGTATGCTGCATAGGCAAGGAACATTCTTATGGCTTCTAATTTTGCTACAAGTGCAAAGGTTTCATCAAAATCAATTCCTTCTTCTTGTGAGTATCCCTTAACAACTAATCTAGCCTTCTTTCTGATGACTGTTCCATTTTCATCAGATTTGTGTCTAAACATCCATTTGCATTCTACAGCTGGATAGTTTGTGGGTCTTGGTGTGAGATATCATACCTCATTTCTTTTGAACTCATTTAGTTCTTGCATCCACCCAGTTTGGATCATTTAGAGCTTCTTTTATTAACTTAGGTTCTATTTCAGATATGAAACAGCTAGACAAGCATTCTGTATTTGTTGCTCTCCTAGTCTACACAGATGCATTCTTATCTCCTATGATATCATCCTGTGTATGTGCCTTTATCCATCTTCCTTTATCTTGTTTATTTGATTCTAATTGTTGTTGAGATTGTTCTTCTTCCTCTGTTGGAGCGTCATTATATGCAGACGATTCTTCCTTGTCTATAGCATTAATGATCTCTTCTGCAGCCTGTTCATTACATGTATATTCCTCATCAAATATATTTACATCTCTTATGAATGTTTCTTTTTCATCAAATGATATATGAACTGACTCCTCAACAGTATGTGTTCTCCTATTGTACACTCTAAATGCCTTGTTGTTTGTTGAGTATCCTAAGAAGGTTGCCTTATCTGCCTTAGGATCAAATTTCTGTAAATAGTTTTTATCATTGTTGTGTATACAACATATGTATCCAAAGGCATGAAAATATTTAACACTTTGTGTTTTTCCTTTCCCCAATTCATATGAGGTTTTATGATAAAGCTTGTGAATTGTGCACCTATTTTGAATATAGCAAGCTGTGTTTACTGCTTCTGTCCAGAAGCTTTTGGATAGGTTTGCATCAGCAAGCATAGTTCTAGTTGCCTCTATCAGTGTTCTATTTTTTCTCTCAGCCACATCATTTTGTTGAGGTATTCTTGGTGCTGAGAAGTTATGTTTAATTCCATGATCATTGTAGTAGGCATTTATTCCTATCTGATCAAACTCAGTACCATGATCACTTTTAATTATGATTACTTATGTTCCTTTTTTATTTTGAATCTATCTAAGAAACCTGATCAGCAGACTACATGTTTGACTCTTTTTATGTAGGAACATTACCCAAATATATCTGGAGTAATCATCTACTATAACTAGAGTGTATCTTTTTCTGCTTAAGCTTTCCATCTCAACTGGACCAAAGAGATCCATATGCAGTAGTTCAAGAATCCTAGTTGATTCTGAAGAGTTTAAAGGTTTAAAACTTGTCCTAATATGCTTTCCTTCCTGACATGGTCTGCATAACTTTTTTTTTTTGAATTTTATTTTTTGGGAGCTCTCTTACTAGGTTTTCTGATGATAATCTTGCTATGGTTTTGAAGTTAAAATGAGCTAATCTTTTATGTCATAACCTGTAGTTGTACCTTGACATAAGCACCTGTAGTTAAAATGGTTTTCTAAGCCCTTGACATAAGCAACATCTTTAAAGATTAAAGAACCTGTATCAAGGGTTCCATTACCTGTAGTTGTACCTGCCTTTCCTCCTCCAAATATGACAAGAGGTTCTTGTTCTTTTTTAAAATCGTCAAGGTTGGATTTGTCTCCTGTCATGTGTCCTAAGCATCCACTGTCCAAGTACCATATCCCCTTTTGCTTTTCCTGTAATGAAAACATGAAGAGCTTATACATGGTACCCACTCATTTGGGTCATTATTTGTTAGCTTTTGGAATCCACACTTGAATTATCTTCTTGTGTGAGCTCCAACATTAGAATGATTTGTGGCCAAGTTTTCCACATGTAAAGCAATAGACCTTTGGTCTTATGCTTCTCAGTGGTCTGCTCCACTTGATCTGCTGCTCTTGGCATGAGTATGGGTGTCTCGAATATGGTTTTCTCCACGTTGATTTCGAGGAGTTATTCTATACTGAGTAGTTAGGTGTATGTTGAGCTTCATAGGGCCTTTCTCTAAATTCCCTCTTAGAGTTTCTTGCTCTCTTTTTTCATTATATTTATCATACGCATATATAGGTAGTCTGCTCCAATTCCTTTGAGGCTGAGTAGTAGAGTTATTCCATACTCTGCTCGCATATTATTAGACTCTTCATTTAAATTGTATTTCTCTTTGAGAGTTGCAATTTTCTTAAGATTTTCTTTATTTTCTTTTAAAAGAGAAATAAAAGCTTTAAGAGGTTTCTTGAAGTGCTTCCTTCAATTCCTCTCAGTGGTTTCTGAGTCAGAGAGATTAAATACCTTCTTTTGTTCTTCTTCTTTTGCCATGAGACATAGTTGTGCATTTGACTTGATATCTTCATCATCAGAGTCTGTGCCGCTCCATGTCTTTGCTGCATATGCCTTGCCTTTTTCCTTTTTCCTTCTTCTCAAGGGTGACTTTGTTGTGGTCCTTCTTGAACTTTGGTGCAGACGAGTCTTGGATTGATCGTCTGCATTTAGCTGCAAAGTGTCCTGGTTTGCCACAGTTGTAGCAGACTTCCTTGTCTACATCTTTGTTTTTTTTAGGGAAAGTTCTTTTTGAAGGTTCTCTTTTTGAATAGCTTCTTGAACTTCTTCCCCATCAGTGTCAGTTCTTCTGATAGATCTTCTTCACTTGCAGACGAGGTGTCACTGTTCTCCTCTTCAACCATGGATTTCAAAACTTTCTCTTGAGCTTTGAAAGCCAAGATTTTCTTTTTTGCATTATCAATTTGCTTCTTCTGCTCAACTTCAAGTTTGTAAGTATGCAGAACACCATATAAAGTAGCCAGGGACATCTTTGTTAGATCTCGGGATTCTCTTATAGCAGTTGTCTTTGTGTTCCAACTTTCATCAAGAGATCTCACAAACTTTAGGTTGACTTCCTTATTTTCGAAAGTTTTGCCTAAGGTTTTGAGATTGTTGATGAGAATATTGAGTCTTTCAAAGAAGGTGGTCATATCTTCATCAGGCCTCATTGAGACTAGTTCGTATTGTTGTATCAATACATCCTTCTTGTTCTCCCTGATCTAATTAGTTCTTAGCATTAGAGCCTCCCATGCTTCATTTGTTATCGTGGTATAAATCACAATTTCGAACATGTTGTCATCTAGGGATTTGAATATTTGATTTAGAGCTTTTCTCCCAACCATCTCTAGATCCCAGTCTTCTCTGGACCAGAGGGATTTTGGTCGTTGTACTTCTCTTGTTGATTCCTTTGGATCTGGCATCATTAGAACATTTGGTCCATCCAGGAGAATATCTTGCATCCTCTCATCAATTGAGTTGAGATGTGCAAGCATTCTCAGCTTCTAGAATTATGCAAAATATGTTAACTGGAAACAAAGAAATAAGATAGTTGTCATTCTAGAAATAAAGATGGCCTAAGTTGAAACCCATTTCAGTACATAGCGGTTTGTTGTCCAAAGCATTGCTAGATTTGCATCTCTAGCAAAGACACCTTTATTGGGGGGGGGGGGGGGGGGGGGGGGGCAATTAAACAGGGAATGTGAGGGCAACGATAAAGGCTAGACTCTTATAATACATCGAGCTTAAGATATTAGCTGTTCGGTAGTGGTAAGACTGAAAGGTGTGTATCGAAAATCATTTATTCCATATCTTTGTGTAGCCATAACCTTATAGATCTCCCTGACCTAACGCTATATCTTTGTCTTAGTTTGAGTCATTTTAGTTCCTTTTATTATTTAGAGCGTCGATATTGTTTCTTGTTTTTCTTATAGGAATGAGGAGTTTGGAGTGTTTCTGATAATGAGCTTCTTGGAAAGAGATTTGTAGCTAGTTTTCTGAAGTTTCTTGTTGATTTTGAACCAGTTAAGACGTCTTTATCATTTGTTGGAACATTAAAGACGGAGTATGCATGATTATAGCCATGCACGAGTCGTGCACATGAAGTTATGTAGTTTCTTGAGTACGGAGCATGAGAAAATGAAGCACAGGCCGTATGCCTTGGCATGGGCCGTGCCACCCACGCACGGGTCGTGAGTCCCCTAAATACTACACAATCTTATCTTTCTATTTTAGTGGGATTTCTGTTCTTTTGCATTTCCTATATATACCCACTCCCAAATTTTTAAAAAGGGACGACTTTCACCAGAGTTTTTCATTGGAGATGAGGCCGATGTTGTTACATTTGGTCTTCTCTTCACGCCTTAGACGAGAGGTTTATCACAGAAGACTCCGCCCTTCGCTCTGTTGATCATCAATCATTATCTGCATTGTATCGGTTGTTTGTAGATCAATTGTCAATGATCATTTGGTTTAATACTCTTTTCCTAGTAGTGTGGTGATGACTTCTTTAGATTGTCTGTTGAATTTGTCATCTTTATTCATGACTATGTTAGAAGAAGACTCTACTATGACATAGTAGTTAGAACTCTTTCATGAATTTTATGAGACGTGATTTATGAATTCGGTAATTTCATGTTCAAGACTTATAGTATCATGTTCATGTGTTGGTCGATCCTCAATTGCCTATTTTATATATTATGATTGATCGTCTTAGTACATAGGAGAAGTATGTGTGTAGTCAAGCCATTCTCTTTTGGTTGGCATTAGTAGGTTAATTTCATTCTCTTTTGATTAACCTATAATCATGTAAATATGAGCATGATATGACATTAATCTGTGTTAGGTCAATATCATGAGGTGTTAGAGAAATATTCATAATGTGATACAATTGCTCTATGTTATATTCTCATTTTGACATAGAGTAATTGTGTTAGTTTGGTTGTGACATTTTTTATAGTAACCAATAACTAACTTTGAGAACTCTATTTTTGTCGTATCTTATTAAAATACCTACCATAACTGAACGTTAGATGAAAATGCTAGTCAATGTTTAATCCATGAAGTCTGAAGATTACGATTGTCATATATTTTATCAACTTTGATAAGAATTCTTTTAAACAAAAATCAAAATTTCTTTAGTTAAATTGTCTTTTCTACTTCTATTCTTTTCGCCACCAATCACCCACCCCCACCCTCCATTTTAAATACCTATTGTCTGTCCTCACTCCTGGACATGAGACATACTTGAACATTTTAAATTGTTTCCTCATCATCTAACTCTATCTCATTGCAGGTCTTTACAACATAGCCTTTGCTTGTATCCTTTCTGCCAGAGCTTTCTTTATATGTTGTATTCCTTCTTCTTTCTCTGTGCAGTGAAGTCCTGTGGAGCTTCTCTGTATTGTGCAGCAACGTACCCTGACTTGTCATACTTGTAGCATACTTCCTTTTCACCTTCCTTGGGCTTTGCCACAGCATTGGCCTTGAAGTTTTTCTTTTTGAATAAATTGTTGATGAACTTTCAATGTTGTCCTTCTTTGTCATTGATCTCAAAATCTTCTCTTGTGCTTTGAAGGCTAAGGTCTTCTTCCTCGCCTTATCAATCTGCTTTTTCTGCTCTACTTCAAGGTTGTAGGTAAGCAACACATCATAGAGCTGAGCAAGTGACATCTTTGCTAGATCTCTTGATTCTCTTATTCCAATAGTCTTGGCACCCCATATCTCACCAAGGGAGCTCATGAACTTAAGGTTGACCTCCTTATTATCAGAGATCTTCCCTAATGTCTTCATATTATTGATCAAAAAGTTGAATCTCTCATAGAAGCTAGTGAGATTTTCATCTGGTCTCATGGACATCCAATCACACTGCTGCATGAGAACATCCTTCTTGTTTTCTATTATAGCAGTCCTCTTTTGTCCACTGGTCTTTTGACTTGTTTATTTGCCTGGAGGCATCAGGTGGATCTGACATCTTATGCTCATGGAGGTAATCTATAACAATATCTTGCATTCTTTCATCAATAGAGTCCAAATGTGCAAGTATCCTCAGCTTAAAGTGATTAAACTTATCAAAAGAGCATGCTGGTGGTTCACCACTATTAGGACACTTAGGTAGTGTTGGAGAAGCCATTCTTTCTTCACAAAATAAACTATTAGTAACTTCTTTGCCTATAAAAAACAATGAAAAAAAAGATCTTTTCCTATCTAATAACTATTAAGTCTAGAAAGTCAATCTCTGATACCAATTGTAAGTCTCAAAGTTTGCGATAAATAGCCGCGAGAGGGGGGGAGGGGGTGAGTTGGCTATTCAAAAAAATTTCTTGGCAGTTTACTGACGTCTGCTCTTGACTAGTATGCACTTTGCCTTCTATAGACCATCGAAAACAGTCTACAGTCAAAACATTAGTTTTTCGAACTTATCTCTTTTGTCTCCAACATTGAATTCTAGCAGTTCTAATATATAAAATGAAGTGCACTACACGACATAATAATTTATACTGATTCAGAAAAATGGTTTTCAAATGAGAACGAAGCCTTAGTCTAGCTTTCCCCTTGTAATCAGTGTACCCAAGTCAAGAGGAGTTCACTATCTCTTTGTTTGTGGCTTACAAAAAAAGCCCTTGCAAGTAGACTACTTGCTAAGGCAAGAACCCAATTCGTTGTATAGATCTTCTTCAAAAGACACTGGTGCAAACGTTGTTTTTGATACATACTAGTGAACTTTCTTCCTTTGATCTTCAATCACAGCTTTGAGAACGATCGCCAATCACTTTGAAAATGTTTTTTTACTTGCCAATGAATCTCACAATCGTCATCAACCTTCTCTGAGCCTGATAAATCCCCTTTTATTGGGCTCAGGGAATTTGAACCCATTACTGTATTGTTCTGACATTGATAAATGTCCGTTTGCCTCCTGTGCGAATCCTTAGTGATGTTGACAAACCTCCTTATAGCAGTCTTCAACATCGTACAGAGTTTTAAACCTCAAATCGTTGATATGATCGTTTCTCTGATCCTTACCCAATCATCCATTAGCTCTGCAGCGCTTCAAGCTCTCTTGCAAGCTAGCACTGTTGCATACAGTCTGTTGCATTTCTGACTTGGCATTGATCTGGAGATTTTAATCATAAATCCTGAAGCATTTGTGATCTTTTGTTGTCTATGATTATCCCATTTGCTTATCTAGAACCCTTTATAATAGTCTGTATCCAGGTGATACATATTGATCCTCCAACTGTGTTCTGCTGCTATATTGCATGCTTTCCTAGATTGCAACTCACTAAACTAATTCTCAACCTAAACAACTAATCATAAACATGTCATATTCTAAAGTTTTATTTTCATAAATTTTTATACATTATGAAGAATTGCACATTCCTAACAAAGTCAAATGACTTACTCGTGGCTGAGAATGAACTCAAGAAATCAGATGAGAAAATAAAATATCTCACTGAATTAGTAGATGAACTCATAAAAAAGAATGCTGAGCTACAAAAGTAAGTTGATGCGTGGAATGAAAATCCTTTTATAATCAATCTGGATTGGGATACAAAAGCTGGATCAATAAAGCTTAAAGCTCAAAAGTTAAGGAAATCCCTCTAGTCAGTAAGATTATGGTTAAGAAATGTCCTGCAAAAAAATTGCAAAAGGTTGAGAACTTTATTACACAAGACTGTACACTGCACAAACAGTGGAAAAGAGTAAAGTCTTTACTGCTCAACCAAAGAAGGTCAATCTCTTTGCTGCAAAAGTAAAGCAGAAGGTGATTCAACCAAAGACAAATATGTTCCATGAGAACATAGATTATAGGTTATGTGAACCCTTGTATGCACCAAACTATTCACTGTGGAATAAAACTTACTCTATTGCTTGAAATAAAACATATTCTAGACCTTATTGTACCTGTGGGAAACAGTATAAGGAACTGAGCAGACTAGGAAAAAAGACCAAGATAGCAAGATCTAAGGTCATTTGCTAATGTGAAAAAAATAGTCACAAAGCATTTAAATGCAAGACACCACACAAGAAAATCACTCGGGTGGGTGACCAAAGGCTAACATATAAAGGACCCATATATATATAGGTACCATGAATGAGATTTGTTTATCCTATAGGAGCATCAGAATGAAGTTTGAACACATGACAGGGGACAAGAGCCTACTTAAAGAATACAAAAAACAAGAAAGGCCCCTCGTAATACAAAAAACAGATAAGACTAATGGTTATAGAACCCCAGGAACAAATTCATTAATCTTTAGAGATATTGGCATATGTAAATGGACTTGAGCACAACTTGTTATCCATGAGCCAGTTAAGTGATAAAGATTATGAGGTGTCCTTTACACATGACACATGTGAGGTAAAGGACCAAAAAACCAAAGAAGTCAAACTACTAGGCTACACAAAAGGAAATATATATGCAGTTGTGTACGTGAGCTTCCTGAGGCCTGAGATTAAGTCGTAGGGATTGCGCACCATCGGATGATACGGTTTAAGGAGTCGCCACCTAATTGATCCCCAATTAGGAAGGGTTGGATAAGGCTTGATCTTCGGATAGAGTTTCGGACTTGGGAGCTTCGTTAAGTGACGAAAAGGCTGTGTCGGCTGCTACCACCCGTCACCCCCGTATTAGATGCGGTCTCCACTTTGGAAAGTTTCCTCCAATAGATAGTCTTGGTTTCCAATTGTGTCAGTCTATTTGCGTTCCCTGCAAAACAAGTTAGGAAAAAACAATGAATATACAGATATTGTGATCGAGCCATTTAACAGTTGCCCACGCACTTGTGGAGTTCAAGTTCATGCCAAACGTAGTTAAGTTTATCGTCAAACTCTCCAATAAAGCGCCCTACAAACCCTCGTTAGATTTTTTTATCATGGAAGGATCAGACCATGTGCAGTTCTGAAATCAGAATAGTCTTCGTTGTTGATAGTTATAAGTCTAGTTTAATCTTGATGTGATTAAATCGAGCTCTAAAAGTCATCCTATATTTTAATCCACCTATTTTATGGATTTTTTGAATTTTATTCATAAGTGTGAATTTGGTCGGTGTCTATCTATTTCTTTTCTAAGTGTGTATGGTCAAAATCCCTTATTTTCTTAAGAATTCTGTTAATTTTGAATTTTTGATTGATTTTCATAGAGGTCGAATCTAGATGATTTTTTATCATTTTTACTTAGTCTATGCGTAGGTAAGATTTCAATTTAAAAGCTCTAATGCAACCCAAAAATAATTCCAAATCAATCAAATGTTTTTGATGATTTATTTAATTAGCCCTAAATTAATTTTTAGATCGAATCTAAGTAAACAACACAAACATATAAATATCAAATAAATCAAAGGGAGCGTGTATCAGATCAAACAGAACAACAATATTTCTAACAACCAGTCTCAGATTATTTTAACATGCAACAATTTTATTTCCATCATCGGCCTAATACAAGTCTGTATTATTAGGCAAAAGATCCGTGCAAATTTCTGTTCAAATCAGTAAGTAAAAATGGTATCCATTAAATATGAGCTAATAAGTATTTGTTCAAACCCCCCAATAGGTGTCTGATCATGGTCTTTTATCATTCTCTTTGATGCAAGAATGTGACAATTGGACAAAACATAGTAAGACCCACCGAAATTCACATCAAGCAGGAATAGATCAGCATGCTCACAGCCACACAAAAGCCAAAATAGCAAAGTTTCAAACACACACAAGTCAGAGGTCAAAACTTGTACCGCATCGATCAAAGACCTGTATTCATATGCAATTCAAACAGCTCTCCGCAACCATCATCATTTAACATCAAAGTATCTGCAGCAGGCAAGAAAAGAGCTAGCCTCGGATATGAGCATCATTGTCATTGGCCAAGGGATAACATCCAGTCAAAGCAAGAGCATCGAGTGGCCTCAATTCATCATCGGTCAGAATCAACGCAATCGTGCAATAGGGTTGAACAGGGATATCGGTCTCAGCTCCATCATCATCGATTGGGTCTCGCCGGAGGGGTGGCGAACGACCTCCGGCGAGTCAACAGCAGAACCAAACAAGAGGCCTCAATTCCGACTAGAGTCAACATTGTCATTTGCGTGTGTTTCTGTTTTGTTTTTTTGTTTCTTGTTTGTTTTAAAATCATGGGCCAAACAACGAGTGGCCTAATTTTTCTTGGTGGACTTTATATCAGGTTTTGGCCCAAATAAAATTGTGATGTTTACGACCATAGACTTTAACATATCTCAATCTAGACAGATTATTTTGTTTTTACACAAATTAATTTAAAAACATAAATTGATTGTGACATGAGATTATCTCATCTAAATTTCAAAACCATAGCAAAACTTTCCACAAATAATTTGATGAGAGGTCTATTTCAAATTAATTTCAAAAAAGATAAACTATGCAAATCCTATCAAAAGGATAAGTAGACAAAGACTAGTTTTAAACCCATAAACTCACGCAAATCCACTAGAGTTCTTGAACTTCTTCACATGGATCTTTTTGGACCAGTAAAAATAAAAAGTATAAATAGGAAGAAATATAATCTTGTAATTGTTATGATTGCTTAAGAAATACTTAGGTAATATTTTTTCACAGAAAGAGTGAAACCTGTAGTCTATGACTAGATTCCTAAGATACGTTCAAAAAAAAGGGAAACTGATGTGATTGCCATTAGAAGTGATCATGGCATAGAATTTGATCATTTTGGGATGGACAAATGCTCAGATGATCATGTCATTACACATAATCTTTCTGCACTTAGAACACCACAACAAAACAATGTTTTAGAGAAAAAATAATATAATATTGATAGAAGAAGGAAGGACAATGCCCTCAAATACAATCCTGCTCAAAAGCTATTGGAGGTAAGATAGTAAATACTGCATGTTATGTCCTGAATAGATGTCTTATATATAAGGTGCATAAGAAGACCCCTTATGAGTTGTGGAAAGGGAAAACACCTAGTGACAAGAAATTTCATGCATTTGGATACAAATGCTACATTCACAACAATGAGAAATAGCACTTAGGTAAGTTTGACCCTAAATCAGATAAAGGAATCTTCCTATGATACTCTACTGTAAGCAAACCCTTTAGAGTATATAATAAAAGAAAAGGATTAGTAGAGTAATTTGTACATGTTTCTTTTTTTGATGAAATTATCAGCTTTCCTCGTGTTGTTAATGTTTTTGATGAGAAATGTGCATATATAGATGATAAATAGATTGCAAAATAAGAATCAGACAGTGTAGTAAAAGATGAGAAGTTTGCACATGATATAGAAAAAAAGATGATGTAGCTGTAACGACTTGAAATTTTAGATGAATTTTATTAAAGAAGTAGACTATATTGGTCACCAAGGAAAGACTAGATTAAGTCTTCATTGGTCATTTCACTACAAAAATCCAGCCCATTTACGACAGTCATTTCCGTCAAAAATTCTGTAAAAAACAGTGTTTAGCGACGGACATACGACTAGAACTGAATGTCATAAAAAACCAAGTCGCTAACTGATTTAGCGATAAACTTTTGAAAATTTGTCGAAGATTAGCGACAGACCAATCACAAATTATCAATAGAAGAGAGATTAGCCGTAGAACCTGTATCAAGAAGATTTGCGACTGAACGCATGGGTAGTTGACAAATTACGATAGATTCTGTTTCAAATTAGCAACGGACTCCCTACTTCCTTCGCAAAATCTTATTTCTTTAATGTATTGATTTGCAATAAAATCCATCGTAGATTAGCGACAACGGGGTATTTTTCCATCACAAATTTGGTTTTCAGAAAAAAAAGAAGAAAAAAACGAAGCTAAATTCGAGCCTCGCCTGCTATATACAACCAATCATACACCCAAAATATATTTTTTGGGTGTCAAACCGATATTAAACACCAACCATACATGCAAGTTATATATCATAATTCAAATTACACAAGTTACACGATACTATTGTCTAAATAATCAAAACATCCAACAAAAATCCAGGAAAGACTTGACTAAGCCTTCACTTGTCATTTCACTACAAAATCCAGCACATTTGCGATAGTCATTTCCGTCGTAAATTTCGTCGAAAAAAATGTTTAACGACGGACTTGCGACTAGAACTGACTGTCATAAAAACCTAGTCGCTAACTAATTTAGCAATTAACGTTTGAAAATTCGTCGGAGATTAACGATAGACCAATAGCAAATTAGCAACAAAAGAGAGATTAGTCGTAGAACCTGTATCAAGAAGATTTACGATGGAAGGCATGGGTAGGGTCCAAATAGCGATAGTTTCTGTTGCAAATTAGCTCCCTCCTTCCGTCGCAAAATCTTATTCCTTTACTACATTGATTTGTAACAAAATCTGTGACCCAATAGGGTATTTTTCCATCGTAAATCTGGTTTCAGGGAAAAAAAAGGCTAAATTCGAGCCTCGCCTGCTATATTCAACCAACCACACACCAAAAATACATTTTTGGGGTGTCAAACCAACATCGAACACCAACATACATGCAAGTTACATATCATAATTCCAATTAAACAAGTTACACGATACTATTGTTCAAATAACCAAAACATCCAACAAAAAAGTACCAAACATCAAAGTCCAAAACACATGAGTCTTCTCAGACGAGCCAAGAGAGGGGGGAGGGGGTGACGGTGGATCCTGAGGCTAGTGAGGAGATCAATCAAGCGGGTCGTTACCGCACTGATATTGCTGCGAAAGCCGCTAGACCAACTATGTCAGCTCGTCAATCGAGGAAGACCTCTTTGTACTCGAGGACAATGTATCCTTCGAGTAGAACATGGAGCTGACAGACCCAAGACCATATACATGCCTTTTCTTGTACCCAGCCGCCTAGAGGTACGAGTGGCTCTGTGCGTCGCTGATCTCTTCCTTGGTCGGCTCTATACCGGGCTGTGTCTCCATAAACAATCGATCTCTGTCACTTATTTTTATGAAAATACAATATTAATATGAAAAATATCGTATTTATACGAAATGACCTAAACCTAATTTTGGCACTTATTTTTCTTTATGTCAATTTCTACTCCACCTAAAATAAATCAATACCCACTAAATATCCATCAATTATTCACTAAAATATCCACTAATTATCCACTTAGATTATTTTAATTGATTTAGTTTTCTATCAATACAAGCTCTCTTCTTTTTGAAAATATTTTACAAACACAAAATAAAACACTCCTTGTCATGCAAGATTAGAGTTAAGCAAGAGAAGAAAAGAAGGAGAAGCTTGAAGAGAAGAGGAGAAACTAGGTGGTAAGGTGAGTACAACAAGGATCCTTCACTGTTATTAAGAAAATGTGATCATCTTGATTAGAAATTTTATGAAACATTTTGCACTCTTTGATAAATTCTAATATTAACATATGTTGAATTCTCACATGTCTAATTTATAATGTAGTTAATAGATAATGATTTGGAGTTGTTAATCTGAAGATATAAATTAAAACATACGGATATATCGACCCATAAAAAATTGGTTACAATGATAATTTTTTGTTTAATATTAAATTATATAGTAGGCAGAAAAAGACAAGCCTTATATCAATGAAAAGATATGAAAGTCTAGATTTCAGAATAATTTAAGAATAATTATTTGGAGTTGTATATCGAGAGTTATGGGCTAATTAGTGAAGTAAAGACAAAATATCAGAATTAGCAGAAAATATAAACTTAAATTAATTAACTGCTATTATTGGTAAGATTTTATGATGAAAGATTCAATTCAATGGAAAGAATATGAAGTCTTGTTTATGTATAATTTTACAGAATAATTTTTGAAGTTGTATACGAAAAGTTAAAAGATTTAAAAACATCGAAAGGTCATATTGGATATAATCTTGGACACCCATTTCAGAGGCCAAGAAGCTCATTCCCAAGGCCGAAACGTTCGTTCCAGAGGTCGGGACGCCCGTTCCAGAGATCAGGATACCCGTTTCAAAGGTTGGGATGTTCGTCCTAAAGCTCGTGATGTCATCTCAGAACCTTCTAGATCGAGAATGATCGTTTTGACTCCAAAACAACTTCAAACACTCACAAATAGCGCTAATGATATTCAATTTAAAAATCATCATTATGGACAATCAAAATAAGTATCAAATGATTGTACAAACCTCAACATCACCTCATAATATTAATATGATGGTTTTTTCACGAAGTACGAATAAATATGTTTAACACCCTAGCGCGAACAAACAACTATATTAATATGCAAATCCTATCATGTTATAGGACCTGGAGACTTTGCTCATTGAGACATAAAGGACAAGCTGAGTATGTGTGTGAGGAAGTTGTGATAGGAAGATAATGTTTAGATTTATTATGTCTGACGATGCGTATTATTATACCGTGAGTATAATAATATGCAATAGAATCTTCGGACGAAGTCACTAAATGTGGATGACGTAAAATATTGATTGCAGGTGTTGTGTTCCGTGATAAGATGATATGTGCATTTGTGTTATGTCTTGATTACTAGTATAAAAAGAATGAGTGAGTAAAAAAAGTGTAAATCCATAGTTGGTGAGATAACTTTGTACTATAAAACCCAAAGAGCATGGTGTTTATCGTTTGTGTTATATAGTGACTTGATGGTTACATTCTTTCATCTACCCTGTGAGGTCATTTTGGTATGAGGGAAACTCACTGCAGAAACCCATGGACTCCAATTTGGCTGATTCCCTTTCGCGGATGTCCTTTTTGTTAAAGGTGAATAAAGCTTGATAAGTTGAAATTGAATAAGTCTCGTCAAGGGCATAATTATAACACTGAGGTATTTATTGTCTGTCATCACTGTATTTTTTAGATGATAATTATGAATGTCGAATTGATATAATATGTTCTAGAGTGCTGGATTAAAGGACCTAAGTGGTCATTTTCCTTTTCTTTTCTTACCATCTCCTCTCGTGTAATCCTTGATAAGGGGACCGAAACGTTATTAAGCTCAACGGCTACTATTTTTCTGTGTTTTTCTCTTCTTTATGTTTTCAAGAGTCATAGACGACGGGCAGGTGTGATATAGGTTATAATGCTAATATGAATATACTATAATGTAATTAGAGACTAAGTAAAATATGTAATAAATAAAGAGTTTTCGCGATATTAGATAACTTTATTGGTTTATGTCTAAGAGGATTTTACTTATTTTTTGTACTTAAGTGATTTTCCTAGCTAGGGTGTTGAGACTCAATGACAATGACGTCACTTGAATTATTTAGTATTAATATGATATGAAAAATCAGGGCGTTACAATACCAATCATATATTTCAATCCAATCGATGATAATTAAAGAAATAAATTTATACATGTGTATAATTGAATTTGCCTTATAAAGTATGTTACCATGTTCAAGACGACACTGACTGTAGACATCGATCCCTGCGAATGGTTCGCCTCTCCTTTTCTTCTGTTCTCCTAAGCACATTCTGACTTCCACAGCACCTTTAAAGCCTCCTCTATTTCGTCATCGTACCAAAGAACCTTGCCTTTTTGTACTGTTTGTTTCAATTTAAGCACACTGTAATGTACCCGATCGATCATTTTTGCCCTCCACATGGCCATCACCAGATCAATGTGCTCTTTCTTCCAACAGTACAGCTCCTGTAACTCTAAAGATAGAATTAAAAAACAGTTATGATTACTGACAATTAGAACTACGTAAAAACTAAATAAATAGATGTAAATTTTATAATTTTAATCTTACCCTGAAGTACCCCTATATATTATCCCTCGCCAATTTAGGGATGTTGGTCCAACATAACAACTCTCGAATAACTTTGTGACATGGGATATCACAGAGTGATCATGAAACCTAAAAAATCACAATGAACCGAGCATCCAATATAAGCCCTAAACGATATCCACCAATATACTCATCATCAGTCTCAGCTGCTAATGGGGACGATGAGCTGTAAGGAGAAGCCCTTGGTGGTGAAGCTGACGATGGAAGAATCGATGATGACGATGCTGAATCTCGTCGTGGAGGTACTAGTGTAGTAGACGATAAACGAGCAACCCCTCCTCAAGGAATATGCTCCTGTATGGTGATGGTCCCTCTATTGCAAGGTACTCATCGATAAATAGGCATAGATATCGGCTCCTCTGTATAAACATCCTCCATATCCTCATCGAGTACAATCTTGTGAAAATCACCCCTATCTCTCCCATGGCGTTGCCTATTAGGGGTAAATCATCGTCTCTTATTTATAATTTTTTAAGAATATTGTTGAATATTTCATAAATTTGTATATCTTTGACATTTAAAAGAGTAACAACAAATCAAATAAAGGAAATAAAACTTATTAAAAATTTATCTGTAGCCCTCTATGAATCATCAGAATCGTCTTATCTTTCACACGATCTCGTCGTGACATTTACAAGTGAAAATTAAAGCAAATAAAAACTTACAATCAAAACATTGAAAATATCAAAATGACGACGTTATGATCCTTATGGATCTTCTACGCGACTATTACCCCATCCCAATATATATATAATATTTATTTATTACGTATAATGTTTTTTAATTTAATAAATTTTCAAACAAAATATTCTCTCACAGTTGAAAAACATCTCATCAACTTTTTCTTAGCAGCTATAGTGCACCCCGTTTACCCATTAAAATCCAAAAAAATTAAAGATCACGATTATGACACCAAGGAGTAGATTATTCTTTCCGCTTTAACAACTCACAAGCAAAGTCTGTAATCTCCCACCTGAGCCCCACAGTGTCCAGCTCACCAAAACAATTCACCTCTCCCTAGTAGTAGATTATTCTTTCCGCTTTAACAATTCACAAGCAAAGTCTGTAATCTCCAATATGAGCCCCAATGTCTAGCTCACCAAAACAACTCACCTCTCCCTCCTAGTCCACTATTGCCGCTGTCATCAAACAGCCTCATCCATCTTCAACCATGTCATTCTGCTGCGGTGCGGAGTGCGTGTTCGTCCTGGGCTTCAGCCGTTGGGCATGGAAGCGCTGCACGTACATCGGTTCATACGACAGTGCCACCTGGCCCGTCGCCACAGCCGCCGAGTTCTCCCCGATCCCGCGCATCTGTCGCATCATCCTCGCCGTCTACGAGCCCGATCTCCGCAATCCCATTTTCCCTCCATCCAACGGAGGGTACCGCCTCAATCCCGACTGGGTCGTCAAGCGCGTCACCTACTCAGAAACCCTAGGTAATTCACCGCCGTATATAATCTACCTAGATCATGATGAGAAAGAGATTGTGCTTGCGGTTCGCGGGTTGAATCTGAGGAGGGAGAGCGATTACAAAGTGTTGTTGGATAATAAGCTCGGGATGCAGATGTTTGATGGTGGATATGTTCACCATGGGCTGTTGAAGTCGGCTGTTTGGGTTTTGAATCGGGAGTCCGAGACTTTGAGGCGGTTGTGGGTGGAGAACGGGAGGTGTTATCGGATCATCTTTGCAGGGCATTCGTTGGGGTCGGGGGTCGCAGCGCTGCTAGCTGTGGTGGTGGTGAATCATAGAGATAAGCTGGGTGGGATTCCAAGGAGTCTGGTTAAGTGCTATGCGGTGGCCCCCGCGAGGTGTATGTCGCTCAATTTGGCTGTCAAGTATGCTGATGTTATAAACTCTGTTATCCTTCAGGTATAAATGTATATGTTTGCTTACGTTATATCGTGGCATTTGCATCGATTGAACATTACTAGTAGTACAGAGCAATAATTGGTATCGATCGATTTTGAGAACAAACAGGTTTTTATAATCCTACCATGAGTCACCCTATTCTACATATGCAGCCTAAGTAGTTTATGTGTGTCAATTGAGCCTATTTTACACCCAATAGAGTAAACCAGTGGGTTATGGAGTGTTAAAAAATATATCATATTCTCTTTTGCCATCCGTGGTCGATATAGGAAGCCATCCACTCATACACACCCTTAAAGACATCCAGTTGATACTCGATAGTGTTAAGTTGTTGTTGATACCTAAATAATATTCATCTGGTCTGTTTAGTGAGTTCGAGGAGGTGGAGATTGTGAAAGCAAGAAACAAAGCGATGAGAATCATGAGATAAGACAAACTGAATGCGATGAGTGATCAAAGATGGAAACTATGGAATGAAGCGTAAAATATGACCTAGAAAAGGTTGGTGGAGGCTTGGTGTTGAGTTGACACCGTGACTGGGCCAAATTGATATCGTGGTGCGGCTCGGGTGATGTTGCTGGTTGCCAGACACCCTTGTGCCAATTCTGGACGACTCTGTTTGGCCTGGTCCTGATTTTGGCGTGGGGTGTGGAGCAGTGGAGGCATGAAAACGCCTCATTCACTGTATATGCACTTGATGTGCGTCCCTGAAGCAATCTTTTTTTGCTTGCAATTGTTTAAACTTAGGTTTATCTCTTTTGGGCCAATCAAAATTAGGGAAGTTAGGTTATACAAATAGTCCTTTGTAACAACAACTCCTTGTATCTTGTCACATAGTGGATTTTCGTTGGTGGCGTCATGAGTTTTCTTCTTCTAGAGGGTTTTTTCCATGTTAAAAATTGTCTCTACTTCCTTTATTGTTTGATCAATTAAGCATATCGATCATTGATATTAGAGTTTGGATCGATTGAACACATAAAGTGAGTGGGCGATATACAAATCCTAATCGATTAGATCGGATAAGCAATTGAATTGGCGTTGGTGAGATTGGACAACTTCCAACGATCGTCTTCATTGGTCATCTTCAGTATCAAAGATCGTTTCTTTAGGGCTCTCTGATTAAGTGGGAGTCATGACTGATGAAGGGATTTGGAACATGCAAATGTAGGATTATTTATATGAGAAGAATCTTTATTTATCTTTGGTTGGAGAAAAAAAAGTCGGCGAACATGGATAAAAAGAAGTGGGATCTTCTTGATGGAAAGGAGTTAGGTGTAATTTGTCTTTCGCTTTCATCATCTGTGGTGTTCAACATCTCCAAAGAGAAGACAACTGAATGTGTTATGATGCGTTTACGAAGATGTATGAGAAACCCTTGGCTTCGAACAAGGTTTTCTAATAAAATGCTTGTTTAAAACGAGAAAGACCGAGAGTAAGCCTATGAAAGGGAATTTGAGTAACTTCAATATGGTGACTAGTCAATTGGAGTCAGTTGGGATAACCTTCACAGATGAATTACTTGCTTTGGCTATGTTAGCCAGTTTTGCCTAATAGTTAGGATAGTTTTGTGATGGTCGTCATCAACTCGTCATGGGGAAACACTCTCAAGTTTGAGGACGCTGCTAGCATACTTCTGAACGAAGAAACCCGCATGAATTCTTCCATGTCAAGGTAGATGTAGATCTTCAAAGAAGGGAAAGAACAAAGGCAGAGATCGGTTTAAGTCAAGGGCTCGAGTATCTCAAGAGTTGGAGTTATTTGCTGGAACTGTGGAAAGAAAGGGCATCACATTCGTGAATATCCTACGAAGAAGACTGATTAGAAAGAAGATAAAGCTTTAGTAAATGCTTCAACCGAATCTGATTCGTCTGATAATGCTCTGATTTTGTCATGTAATGCCAAGTATGATATTTCAATTTTGGATTGCAGAGGTTCCTTTCATTGGATAGTTATATCTTGGAGATGGCGAGCCTTGTGAGATAGTTTGGTAAGGTGATGTGCATGTCCCAATGGAGGTGGGATGACACTAAGCTTGCGAGATGTTAGAGATGTGCCTAAACTCACGAAAAATCGAATTTCTATGAATCGGTTGGGTGCATTACCGTGTTTGGTAGTGATCAATGGAAAATCAACAAGGCAGAAGGAAGTGAGTTGAAACCCTCTATGTGATGACGTGCAAGAATAGCATAAGTTTGGTTTCTACAATATCTGATGTGATAGTTTGACATCAATGGTTGGACACATGAGCAAGAAAGGAATAAAGGTAATGATCTCTAAGAAGAAGCTGGATGGATGAACAACGGTTGACTTATTGTTTTGTGAAGTCAATGTGTTTGGGAAGCAAAAAAAAGGTGAGCTTCTCAAAAGGCACCAATGCTCCAAAAGATGAGAAGTTAGAGCTAGTTTACACAGGGGAGTTCAAAGGCATCGTCTCTTCTTGGTGTATAGTACCAAATTATATTCTTTGATGATTCTACGAGAAAGCTTTGGGTGGTCTATTTCTTGAAGAACAAGTCACATTTGTTCGATGTGCTCAAGAAATGGAAGAGTTTAGTAGAGAATCAGACAGGGTTGAAGTTGAAATGTTTGAAGTCAGACCCTAGTGGAGAGTATTGCAACAAAGAGTTTGAAGACTATTGTGCATTGAAGGAGATCAGAAGAATGAAGACTATTTCTTGAACTCCGTAGCAGAATGGCATTGCAGAATGCCTGAACAGAACCATTGCAAAGCGTGCTAGGAGAATGAGACTCAATGCATGCTTGTCGAAACAGTTCTAAGATAAAGTTGTGAATATCGTTGTTTACTTAAGAGAGGACTCTCAGTACCGTTTGGTTGTAGACTAGTTGGGAAATCCTTCGGGGTTTCCTTTTGAACGGAAAAGAGGAGGCTTGGATAGGGAAGGACATAAATTTATCACACTTATGAGTTTTTTGTTGTATCTCCTATGTCCATATTCATGTTGCCACGAGGTCTAAGTTGCACACCAAGTGCTCCTTGTATCAATTATTTGTTACTGAAGGATAGAGGTGAACCTACTTGCTTTGATGAAGTAATGCAGGTAAATGACAAGGTTGAGTAGGAGAAGGGAATGGATGATGTGATGGAATCGTTACCGAAAGTCCCGAGATAGCTTGCTATGAGTCTATAAGGGGTGAACAGTCTTTTTTTTCGAGCTTTATTTGTCAACCTAATAAAGGTTAGTTGGACAATAGAGTTGTTCTTAGCTTTTCTGTATTACTCCACTAACTTTAGTTCCTTTTAGCTTACTGTTGGTTGAAGTTGATTAGTGGTAGGGTTAAATATAATGAAAGCAGCAAAGTAAAAACACAAGGGTTTTTATTATGATCAGAGTATATAACTAAAATACATCTATATCCCTTATTTCAGTCTTCCATTGATTATCGGAGTGATAAATCAAGAGGATAACATTACGTGTGATTGTTTTAGGCTCACAATCAACCTGTCACTTTACAACGAGTAAATGAAAATACAAACCGATTACAAGATCTTTCCTTCTCCTCAATAGGACTCAAACAACCTCTTGGAATCGTCTGTGTAACACTAGTGCTATGTAACATTGTTTTCAATAGTTGGCTCAGATTTTCAGCTATCAACTTCTTTCACAGTTCACTCGATGCTTTTTTGTACTTGTCTTTCCTTTTCAGAGCAAAGGAGATCTAAATACCTCACGTGAAATTTTGGGCATTGCCTCTCTATTTACAGGCAATCCTAAATTTCTAACAGTTATTGAAGTCGTCCTTTTTTTGAAACGTCAGTTTCATACTATCCTATAACCATATTCACAAACTCGTGACCTTTTGTGTAGATGTATAGAAGTACGCTGGCACAGTGCAGACGCAATAGTGAACTTTGACTTCTTCTGAACCCTTCTGTAGAACTCAGTCTTGTTGCAGTAACATCATAGAAGCAATTCAGGATTAACCTTTCTTTCATCTCAGCTTTAGTGTCATAATCCTTGCTGCAGTAACCTGTTAAACAGAAGCAATTCGGGATCAATCATTCCTTGCTACAGAAGTCCAAATGCCCTACCCTTACTGTCTCTTTACCCATGACCTCAATGTTACTAGCCTTACTTTGTTTCTTTCGACTACCCTTATTACGTTTCTTTCTGAACTAGTCTTGTTGTATCCCTCTCTGAATCAGCCTTACTCCAAACCCATTGTAGGCTCACTTTCCTATCACATCAGCCCTAGTTTTGGTACATATTGGGACATTCTGAGAGTAGGGTTTGCATATCACTTAATTTCCATACATCATGGGTTTGACTCAACAGTTACGTATAAATCAGACTTGAGATTTGGTGAACGTTTTGGTTAGGAAGAAGGCGATTTAGAATGAGTGGGGTACATGTTAATGCAGGGAGCCTAATGGTTAGTAGAGATACAAGGCGAGGTTGGTTGTGAAAGGCTTGCAACAAAAGATAGTTATCGACTTCGTTGAGATATTCTTTCATGTTGTTAAGTTGCCTACTATTCGAGTTCTGCTGATTATGATTGTCGTTGAAGATTTTCATTTAATGTAGTTAGATGTCGAAACTACTTTCCTACATGGTGATTTGCATGAAGATTTGTATATGCGACAACCTTAGAGGTAGGTAAGGAGCACTTAATGTGCTAGTTGGAAGAAAAATCTCCATGGTTTGAAGCAGGTCATTAGACAATAGAATTTGAAGTATGATCGTTTTATGCTAGGAAATGGTTATGAGCTTGCCACAAGGACCATTGTTGTTACCTCAAGCACTTTGATGACTTGGGTGATTCCTATTTTATTCTACTGCTGTGTGTGGATGATAAGTTAGTTTCCGGTACTAACATGAGAAGAATCAACAAGCTGAAGGAGCAGATGATTGGGAAGTTTTGTATGAAGGACTTAAGTGCTGCAAAACAAAATTTGGGTAATAGAATTGAAAGTAACAAAAAGAACAAACAGAGAGCTGAAGCTATGTTAAAAGGAGTATGTGTTGAAGATGTTGAAGCGATTCAACTTGAAGAATGATGAGCCAATGTTTACTCCTTTAGCTGGACAGTTAGTTATGTTTCACGGCGAGACAGTCCGAAATTTGATGAGAAAAGAGACAAGATGGCAAGTGTCATTTATGCTTCTGTTGTTGGTAGCCTCATGTACGCTATGGTCTACACGAGGCCATATATTTTCATGCAGCGGAAGTTGTCAGCAGGTATATGTTGAATGGATTTTGAGATATCTTACGGGTACCCACAATATGGTTTTGTGTTTTAATGGTGCAAAGGTTAGGTTGCATGGTTTTTCTGATTCTGACATGGCAAGCGGCATCGCTAGAGGAATAGTACTATTGGCATGTTTTTACTCTAGGCAGCGGTGCGGCCTCTTGGGTGTCTAGACTGCAAATGGTAATGGTGTTGTCAACGACTGATGGGGAGTACATGATGTTTTCAGAAGTGTGTAAGGAGCTAATTTGGTTGAGAGATCTCATAAAAGATGTGGGACACAAGCAGGTTGAATGTAAGTTACATTGTGACAACATGAGAGCAATTAACTTGGCAAGGAATGCTGCATATCACTCCCGAAGGAAGCACATCGACGTTTGGTATTATTTTATTTGAGATCATGCAGAGGATAAGTTCTTTGAGGTGGTAAAGGTTGCTGCAAAAGACAATCATGTAGATATGTTTACCAGTCAATTACCGTTGAGAAGCGGAAATGCTCTTCACCTCCCATTGGTATTGCAATATGATGCTGGTAAGAGTTCGTCAATGAGTGTTATAATGTTGATTGATGGTTTGGGAATTAGTCCCAAGTGAGAGATTTGTTTGGTGTGGTCGTGATTTTGTTCCCCCCCTCTTCTCCAAAAAAAAAAAAAAAATCTAGTACAGTGTATGGCGGGGTGTGAAGCAGTGGTATATGCACTTGATGTGCGTCCCTGAAGCAATCTTTTTCGGATTTCAAATGTTTAAACTTAGTTTTTATCTCTTTTGGGCTAATCAAAATTAGGGAATTTATCTTCCCCACCCAACTTGGCGGCGGCCCAACCCTCCAATAAGGTGAGGGAATCCAATCTTGGTGGGTGTTCAACTGTCAATGTGGGGTCTTATTTAACATGGTTAGTCGGGATAGTTGGCACTCGGCTCACCGGACTAATCCTCGGATTAACATCTTAAATAAAAATTAGGGAATTTAGGTTATATAAAGAACCCTTGGAACAACTCCCTGTACCTTTTAGCATAGTGGATTTTAGTTGGCGGCGGCGTGGGTTTTTTTTTTTCCCGAGAGGGTTTTCCAACATTAAAAATAGTCTTTACTTTATTATTTGATCAACTGAGCACATTGTTCCTGATCCAGTTGCTGCACACTACCTGCCACACGATGCAGTGTACGGTTCTGCATTGTGGTATATGTCTTCATATTTTCCATGGGTTCTTTGGTCATATTCAAGTTTATAAAAAATGATTTCATCACGCTTTCGGTTCAGCGTTGAATACTATTATTCGAACTTCGATATTCATATATTTTTTTCATATGAATACCTTGTATGTATATTAATACGCATTACTACTAAGTTTTGTAATTGAAAGCCTAGTAGAGTTACAAGACACATACTTACTAAGTACTATTTTATATAAATGATAAGTTCACATGGTCTAGCCTTAAAATTTTATGCTTTTTTGTGGTTTTTTTCAATTTTTTTTTAAAATTTAGATTTTGAAGAATAATATTTAGTTGCTGACAAAGATGTCATAAATAATAACATGACAAAAAGGAGCAAAATGTTTTTTTTCTACGTTAAAACATGATTAAGCATAGAATATTTGTTTTTATAGATTATTCATTGATTAAACGTCTTGATTGATTAAACGTTTGTTTTTATAGATTATTGATTGATTAAACGTCTTGATTGATTAAACGTCTTGACCGCATAATGAGAGCGAATAATGGGATTTCTATTGGTTTTTGTCCAGAATAGGTTTAAACGTCCAAATATTCGGCCGAATAAACCGAATTTTGCAACACTGGTCATATTACGTCCTCTATATGTTGATATACATCCACCTTATGTTTTTAGGGTTGTAAAAAATTATGATATTGAGAGGATTCATAGCCACCTAGAGAGAAACCTAGAAGAGGAAGAAAAAAGTTGAGAGCTTGAAGGATTTAAAATGGAAAATTATTGTAATCACCTTTCCATATTGTGGATTTTTGTCATGGATTTTAATTCGCTGTGCGGGTTTTAACATGTAATTTTTGGTCTTCATTCCTCTTAAATTTGTGTCATGATTCATATTTTCTCATCATTTGTTTGAGATCTGCTTTAGATTCTTGGTTGGTTGCGCGATCATAGTTAGTCAACCGTGTAACAGATGTTAACTTTCCCAGCTTCCATCAGTTAGTTGCCTCATTGATAAACCAAGCGAGCTTGATGCTGAAATAGTGATGCTATACAGGATGACTTTTTACCGAGGACGGCGACACCCCTGGAAGATATTTTCAAGTCAATATTTTGGTTAGTTCCCTTCCAGGTTCCGATTTGCATCAGCTTATGAATTGTTTTCCTGTTCTTCAATGCTTGAATAGGCTGAACGTGAGTTGTGGATTATAGTACTCAAACTTGGCTTCAATGGTTTGAACAGCTTGCCCTGTTTAATGTTTTTAATTTGTTTGAGAGATACCTTCATTCCGGAAGATAGAAAGCTTAGAGATCCAAGAAGGCTGTATGCCCCTGGACGCATGTATCATATCGTCGAAAGAAAATTTTGCAGGTAACCTTGAAACCTTGTTTTAAAAGTCTCCCCCGACTTGTGGTTAGAATCTTCATCTTTTAATGAAGCTCTAGTGCTTCCCTGTTGGTATTTTGTATATTGTTCTCCTGTAGTTATAACTTTTCTTTCTTTCATTACTGTGCTGAATTTGAAAGGGTCACATGCTGACATGCATTTCATTTAATGAAAGGCTTGAATAGAAATTAGGAAAATAGGGAAAATCATGGTAGACTATCTCTTTCCATGCAGGTTGTCGATGTCTTTTTAAGAAATTTGTATACACCCAAGGCATGCCACTGAGAAATCTATCCCGTATCCATTTTCATAGCACACATCTGGATACTCACAATCCTTAAAAATTTGTTGGTTAAGTTATAACGTGGACCTAGTTTAGTTTGAGAGTCACCTTTTCTCTCTTTTGGAACTCATATTATAGTGTCTCATCTTTTAAATGATTGCATTTCCACAAATTACAATTGTTTATTCAGGCTGTTTTGTTTTAACATCAGACTCTGATCCCATATGCCTTTTTAAGAGTTTGATGCTCGTCAATTCTATTGGCATTATGGTACAATTGTTTAATGGTTTCGTGTAACTAACTTGACTGTGGCAAGTTCAGGGCCTCAGGTCTGCTGTAGCTTATGTAAGCTCTCCTCTCTAGAGCTTAACAAATCTAGCCACAGTTCTCCTTCAGTTAGACCAAACAGTAACCATTATGTTCTAAGTGGGAACGTAGCACCACATATTTTTGTTTAGAGGAACTACTTCAGGCTCCACTAGCATCCCATGAACTTTTTAAATATAACAGTGAAGCTTGAGCTAGGTGTGTATCTGCCCCGATTTTCTCCTCTAGTTTTTTTTGGTCTAATAGATTTCCTATATTTGGCACGCATAGATGTGGGAGGTACCCTCCAGAAGTCCGTACTGCTATTCCTGTGGAGGGTCGATTTGAGCACATTGTTCTATCATGCAATGCAACATCTGACCATGCCATTGCCTGGATAGAAAAAGAGGCAGAGAGAGCTTTCAAAGTATGTACACACCCCTCTACCAGGAAAATATGTACAGAGTCTTCAACTGTGGAGTAACTGCTTGTTTCCAGTTCCGTGTGCTTTATTAATTTGGCCATCTCTTTTGAAGATGCGTATGCTGGCCGGAATTGCATACAATGTTCTCTTCTTTCTTTATAATTTTGTTTCTGTATGAGATGATTGTGTTCTATGTTCTTTTCTGCATCATGTTTTAGCGATTGAAATACACAGGTATCAAGTAAATATTGAACTATTTTTTGCCATGTCGGAAGGAAATTTTAGAATTTGGTGAGGAGGTTTATGGTATTGGTGAATGCTCATCAGAAACTAAAAGCCTGAGTGTCTGGGCAAGACAGGATGCTATTCTTTTCCGTTTTCTCATCTTGTGTGTATTGTTATGATATACATTAATGAGCCTTCTATTATAAGTTCGATTTTTTTACAGAATTAGTTCCTCGACATGGTATCAGGATAGACCGTGGTAAGAAATCATGAGTTCGATTCTTACCTTCCCCTTTATTATCACCTATGTGGTTTATCACGTGGAACTTGTTTGGCACTTACTGGGCTGGGCCAATGCATTTATTTCCACACCTCATGCCCCAAATAAGCTTTTCGTGTGAGAGGGTGTTAAAGATATATATTAGTGGGTCTTGTATATCCATTGGGGCTTTTGTTTGAACTGATATCTTGACATTTATTTCAGATAAAGATAGTTTTCAATCACAACCCACGGAATCTTAGGACAAGATTAAATTGTTGGGTAGTGTTATGCTTTGAGGAGCTTGTGGCCTGAAACTACTTTGTTTCATTGACTGCTTACAGGTAATGGAGGAGAGCAGTGGTGGAACGGTAACCACCGCACCACATCGACAAAAACTTGAGAGATTGCAGACGCTCGAGAAAGAACACAAAGATGCATTAGAAAGAGCTGTCACTCTCCATATACCATATGCTGTGGCGTTAAATGAGGAGGAGCCTGGGGATGTGGAAGCAATACCCTCGTCCGATGAGACGGTACAGCCATCAGAAGCTTCAAGGTCTAGACTTGAAAACTCAAACTGGAATCATCTAGTTGAGAAGCTCTTTACGAAGACGGAATCTGGTAACCTGATTCTTATCAGGAAAGAAGCAGATCAACGTGATCCCTGAGGTCCTGTTTTGGCTGGGTCAAAGGGAACTTAAAAGAGCAGCATGAAGAATTTCTTTGTTTGTGCGGGAGTGTCTTCAACCTCAAATCAGACTAAGATGTGCTTCATATATACAGTGTACTCTACTGTCTAGCATGTTGATAGGGCCAAACTTGTTTTGTTCTAGCCTTGCCTCATGCTTCCTTGCTGATTTTATGCATATGCCAATTCGTAGATATGGAAGCATTCAGCCGAGTTGTTGGGGCAAAAATTTTTCCGTTATGCTTTTTGTGCTATGAGATGATATCCATATATAGTGTACTAGTTGGTGTATACAGAATGATGCACTGGTATCTGTATGGCAAAGCTTTCTATGTCGTACTCTTCCATGATGTTGGTGTGACGGTGTCTCATCATCTGAAGATTTTATTCATGCCTGCAGTATCACTGTTGTGAATTCCCTAGTGTATAATGGTCTTTGGACTTCAAGCTCACATAAAATAAGATAAAATGACAAATAGCATAAAGGATGCTGTTAGAATTTGCACCTCTAAAGATGACTACGATCACAAAGTATCGAAGAAAGCTTCAAGAGCAATCACAAGCCAATTTACATGCGAAAATTCTCGAGAGGAAGAAAAATCCTCGAAAAAATAAATCACTAATTGAAACCCTGATTACAATGATCATTCTTTAAACACTATTTGATCTCGCTTGTTTATCGTTTGTCAAATCCTAGTGGAGCTTTTTTTCCCTTTTTGATCCCTCAAAAATGATAGGGGAAAAATATATTGGGTTTGGTGAATTTGTAGCTAGCCATAGCTAGATTTTTTATTTTCAAAATCAACGATTGATATTAAAAGTTCTTTTTTGTATGAATTAAAAAGATCGAAATATTTTTGTCTCAATCATTGATCTTGAAATCCAATACTCTAGCAACACGATGTTATATGTAGTTAATAAAAAATATATATTTTCCTATACATTTACATACATGGGAAAAAAGAATTTGTGACTATTCATATATAAATTTATGTATGGTTAGACAGTTGGATTTCGTAATCAAAGGTTGAAATTAATAGTTTATTTCTCTCCCTGTATTTACTGCAAAATTGAATTTTTAATATCAGCCATTGATTTTGAGATCCACGATAAAGCCACAGCTAGCTACATGCATACATATATAGGCTGTTGATCCAAAACAATGTTGGATAGCCAACCAGCGTCTTGTAAAAAAATAAATAATGTAGTAGATATCTAAAAAGTCAGACGTCGTTGGCTACATCCATCAATTCAGAGAAAGTGTGCTCATTCTCTGATCTTTTCAGAGAATATGTGTTGATCAGCTAATCTTTTCAAAGAATATCTATTGTATCTGTTGTTCTTTTCAGAGGATATGTGTTGTATCTGTTGATCTTTTTAAGAGGAAGTTGGTTGGCTCTCCAACATGGTTGCCTCATCATCAATTTGCTCATGGATATTGTCGCTCGTTCGTTTATATTGTTCTCATCAAATTTGAGGGCCATCCGTGACATGTGCATTCAGGGATGATATCACACATTTATATTTTATAACGTTCAATTTTTTTTTTTCATTTTAAGGATAGAAACGTTAGAATGATTCAAACTTTGGTTAACATGTTTTATATAAGTAGGTGATTACATCTAACGACGAGTTTCTAGAAAATCGATGTTATTTATAGGTTTTTTTGAGTGCCTTTAACTACACACCTAAGCCCCTTCAACACACACACATCTGTGTATATGTGTGTGTTGCAGAAGCAGCATAGTAACTGTTGAGTCAAGCCCATGATGTATAGAAATTGATTGATAAACAAATCCTAATCTTAGAATGTCCCAATATGTATCAAGATTAAGGCTGATCTACTAGAAAAGTGGGCCTGCGATTGGTGTGCAGTATGGCTGGTCCAGGAATGCATCAAGGTTGTTTCAGAGAGAAATGCAGTAAGAATAGTTCAGAGGAATGTAACAAGGCTGGCAACATTGATAACATGAGTAAAGAGACAGTATGGGTTGGGCATTTGGGCTTCTATAACAAGGAATGATTGATCCTGGATTGCTTCTGACTAACGAAGGTTACTGCAGCAAGGCTGAGGAGAGTAAGGCTAAGGTCAACAGAAGGGTTCAAATGAAAGGAAGGTTGATCCTGAATTACTTCTGTAAGGTTACTTCATGAAAGTGACATTTTCAAGAAAGGTCGAGTTCAAGAACGGCTGAAAATTTTGGGTTGCATATAAATACAGAGACAATATCCAAGATTTTGGAACCTTTGAATTGTTGAATCTCATTTACTTTGAAAAGACAAGTGCATTAGTTCATGAAAATAAAATACAACTGAATGATAGTTGAATAAAGATCAAGACTGTTAATCATTTTGAAAACGTTGTCTAAACTAATATAAATCACTGTGTTTAATACAGCTTTGCATATTTAGAAATGTTAGATTTGCTTACAATCATAAGAAAATAAAAAATAGAGTTACAGACTCAACTGCAGACTAACTCCGTTAGTCAACAGTAAATAAGGTTACATACTAGTTCTACTAGATTGCACTATTAGAACTTAGAAATTTTTAAATAGGCCGTTCAAAACTTCCCTCCTTTTAGACTATATCACTGTAATCTTTGAATTATAATTGGTATCAAAGCCTAATTTACTAGACTTTATAGTTATTGAAAAAAAAAAGGTCAATTTTCTCCTTGTGATTGTTTGCAAAGAAATTATTGATAGTTTATTCTTGCTGAGAATATATGTTTCCTTCAAAATTGATCAAATGTCCCAACAATATGCTCCTAAGACAAGTTCAACCATTGAAAGTTGAGGATATTCTCACATCTAGATTTCACAAATAAGAGGATGTATGATATTTTGCATGAAGGTCCTTTCATACAATAGATAACAGATCACCTTAGGAATAACTTTTGAGCGTAAAAAAGTAAATCAAAAGTTAATGAGATCTCTAAGTGAGATCTGGAGTACAAATACTATAACTATACAGAAATCAATAGATCTCGCCAAGATGTTCCTTGCTCAATTTACATGATATACAACATACCTACATTCTTGAAGTAGAGCAAATAAAGCAAGTAGATGAAGAAAGAAAGAAGACCCTAGCATTAGAAGCATAAGAAAAGATTCTCGGGGCAATGGTTGAGGAAGAAGCAAAAGTGAGACTACAATATCCTCTGATGAGGAATCAATATCTGAAGACCTTACACTTATGGGAAAGAAGTTAAAGCCCTATTTAAGAAGAAGAACCCCACAACAAAGCCCAAGGAAACTAAAAAGGAGGTCTGCTACAACTGTAGCAAACGTGATCATTTTGCTGCATAATGCAAACGAGCACCTCAAGTCTACCACACACAAAGAAAAAAAAACCAACAACAACAAAAGAAATGCTGCAAAGGAAAAATCGACGACCAATGCTACAAAGACCTGAAGTGAAATTGACTATGATGATGTGAAAACCATTTCAAATGCATAATTATGTCTCTTGACAAAGAATAAAGACAAGAAAGAGGTATTTGATCTTTTCATTTTTGATGTAACAATTGATGAGCTGAAAGAGGTTCTCAAGAAGACTTCTGATAACTAAATCAATCTGACCAAAGAAAATAAAGAAAATCTTGAGTTGATTAAAAAATCTCAAAGATAACTACAACCTAGCATGTGAGGAGATTGAAAAACAATCAAATGAACTTATGGTTGCACAAACTGAGCTTAAGGAATCAAATGAGAAAGTGAATTTCTCATTGATATGGTAGAAAAGCTCTCCAAAAAAAATGCTGAGCTACATAGGCAAATGGAGCAATGGAATGGCCTCATTGAACCCAACCCTTAGTCGGGTCAAGTCCGTTTCATTCCAAACTCTCCCCTCTGAGCCCAAACAACAGTTATTAGATCCGGATTAGGTATCGACTCAGCTAAGGTTTTAGGTGAATGAAACATTGGTTCAACCGCTTGAATCGTAGATTCAACAATTCTAACATAATTTTATTTCTTTTATTAACAATTTATAATTTTTTATTAAAATATATGTTTAGAAGTCTTATATAAGTAAAAACTTTAATTATGTATATTTTAAGTTTTCCAAACTATTTTTAAATATATTTTTTTTCTTGTGATTCAACCGATTTGATCTGTTTGGGCCGATATTCATCGATTTTGATCGGGTTTGATCACATCAATTACGGATGTAGTTTTTTTTAATTGAACGGGCTTGATCAAAGTATTAATAGATCCTAGTTCTACCGGTTTGAACCATTCGTTGGGCTCGATTTTTATAATTATGGCTCGGAACCTCCCTTTCCTCCCAATTACCTAACCAACACCACCCACCCTTAAAGGAGACGGCTTTTATTCCCTTCAAGAGGGTGTACTTCACCATTGTAGGTGTGTTTAGTTGAGGCTGAGTTAGAAACTTTAGACCCATGAATTCTGTGGATGATTACATAGAGAAGTTAGGGAGGAAGCTACGACTGACTGAGTTGGAGAAAGAGGGTTTTGCGACGTCAGAAGGCTACTTTGATCTCAATGAAGGTGATAGTGATCTGTTCATGGTGAGGAAGCTGCTACTCTAGCTAGATGTCTCAGTCGATGTCCTAAAGTGCTCATTGATCAAGACGGGGATGGTAAGGGCTCGATTGAGTGCAAACCACCCGATGGTAACGTATTCATCTTTCGCTATAAGAATGGCCAAGACAAAAAAGGGTGTCACGGGGAGGACCGTGGCATTACGATAATAATCTGTTGGTGAAAGAAATAGTCTAGATGCGAAGAACAATCGCTTATCCCAAAATCATTCATATGAATATATCAAGAATCAAACATAAGTAATTGCGGAAGCGTACCTGATGAATTCATCTCAATTGGTTGCACTGGAATTAATACGGAATTGAAATCTTCCAAAAGATCGTGACCGTATTCCCCTCCACTCTCTGACGCAATGAGAAACTGTTTTTCATAATGAGGACAAGAAGAGATGGGCTTGTTTTCCTATTTATAGATGGAAAACCCTAATCCCTCTCTTCTTTTATTTCACGACTTTTGGGGACTCCACCCAATATTAATTTTCGTCACTTAAGTTTAATATTATCGTTCGTCACGTCATTAAACAAATAATATTACCGGGTGTCCACATTTAATTATTCCACAATTTAAATTAAGTTCCTTAGCCAACACAATAATTAGATCTCTTAATTTGGCTAAACAACATAATGACCCAATGTATTAATTATACATATTTAATCCTAAAATAGATCTAACAAAATCCTCCTATCACATTGCACGCTTGACGTTTCTCCTCGATGTCCCTTGTTAACTCATCCATGACTATTGCATAAAGAAAAACCTAAGGACAGATCCTTGGTGTAATCATACTTGCATAATTTTTGTCCCAACTTGTATTATTTTGAGACATTATAATCTTTTGAAATTATTTTTTTTTTTATCTTTCTCCTGGAACTCATCCATGACTATTGCAAAAAGAAAAACCTAAGGACAGATCCTTGGTGTAATCATACTTGCATAATTTTTGAAAAATTATTATGAAACATTAAAGATAATTTGAGTTATGTATTTCAATGTGATATTAGTGATGTAATTTTCTTTGGTCATTAAGGCAAAAAATAAATTTTCTCAAATATATCTTGAATAATGGAAAAAAAATCAAGTGACCTATTTATTTGGAATGGAGGTAAAAGTTCGTATGATTATTTAATCTTATGAAGTAAACATTTATTAATGGTTTTGTAAACCGATCATGTTGGTTATTGATGGGTATTTTTTCACAACCAAATTTTTAATTATGCAATTTCTAAATAAAATAAAATAAAATGTAATGATATTAATTGAGAAGGAGCTTGCTTGGAGGAAAAACTTTATTGAGAAAAATATGTAACGTGAGCACGTCCCACTATTTCCATGACCAACCTTATTTCCACGAAACATACATCCAATTTGTGTCCTGGTCGTGAGACACACTGCAAGTCACAAAAAACTATTTTGTAAAATAGATTCTGTGCTTGTCCAAAAAGTATATTGTTGAAATCGTCACGAAGGAGTTCCGAGAACAAAGAAGTTCGATGACAAAACAGACATAGGAAAACATACAAAGCGCCAGGGCGCAGGCCTATGCCACTCCCGGGCACAGATCTATTGACAGGGGGACAATTATTTTGAATCGATACGAGATCAGTTCAATTTTGGTTCGAGATTGTGTTTATATCTTCTTATTTATGAGTCTATAAATAACTCTGTCCGATTTAGCTGTAATCAATCTCAGGAGTGTTATCATAGAGATTATGAGAGGATTTCTCTAGGATTTGGCAGAAGCACAAGAGAGATTGAGAGATAAGAAGAGACGATCGTTTATAATCGTATGATTTGATTAGTGGATTGTTTTTTATGTGGTTTTTTCTTCCGACGATCGTATTTTTCCCACGTTAAATCTTGCGTATTATTTCTTTATTTTTTTTGTTGGTATTACTTTATTTTTTGTTGGTATTGACCATTGTTTGATTATGGTGAATGAGTTCTCGGGTTGAATTCATGTCGAATTCGTAACATATATATGCTCGTTTGATGCTCGTTAATCACCATTTACCTAAACCCAAGCCAGGTCCCTAATCAATGAGGATAAAGGTTTTGTAAATAATTTTTTGCTCATTTCACTTTGTACCATTATAAGTTTATACACAAACTTATTACACATTTTATATGTCACATTATATATCTCTTTACTCCATTTAAAGAGAAAATCTCAATAGTAGTGTTATTATTAGTGAATTGACTCTTTAAACGATAATCGATACTTGTATTCTTTCGTCTTAAGTCATATATAATAGTTTGACTTGACGGACAGATTTATATATGTATTGATTTTTTAAATATCAATGGTTTTTAAGTGTTGTGGGTTTAATCCAACATCAGATAAAGAAGTTTACAGAATATACTTCAATAATGATGATCATTTTGATATTTTGAAGGACTTTGGCAAAAGAAATATTGAATCTAGTGTAAATTATTAATTGGTCTTATTTTTTAAACTTATTTATCAAGCTGTCACCCCTGACTTATTATCTACCATTTAGTGTTATTTGGTTCAAAAAACTACCTAAAACTAGTTTTATTTGGTTTAAAAAACTACCGACAACTATAACTTTTCAATAAATATTACAAAAACATACACACAACAAAATAATTTCTTAAACATACAATTTTCAATTCACCTCCCTCATCACACTTTCCTCCTCACATTCTATCTCCAATCCACGGCAATCCTGCAACCATCGCCTCCATCCCCTCCATCGTCGGCCACTGTCCTTGTTCCCATCCTTTTCTCCCATGTTCCCCGTCTCTCCCTCTCCTTGTCCATCGTCGTCGTCCAGCCGGACCACCAACGCCGTCGTTCCCCTTGCCTCACTACCTCTGATCACGATCGAAGTTGATCGCTCCCCCTGTCTTGTTCGCATCGTCGTTGTTGACCTGCCTTGGATCCTCGTTCACCCGATCGAACCGGAGCCGCATAAGGCTTCAGTGACTAAGCCGTTCGTGATGCATTGAAGGAGGCTGTGGCTGCGAATCTAGTTCATGATCCTCGGATATCCTCCTAGGTGGAGTAGTAGGGGATGTTGAACGCAATAAGTTCAGTGTCCGAGAGCTCTTCCTCAATGATGTATGAGATTTGTGAAGGTGAGGGTGAAGGTTTAATAGTGGTAATGGTGGAGAAGAAGGGGCGAAGACAACAGTGATGGAGTTAGTGAAGGAGAGGGGAGAGGAGATTAGGAGAAATGTGACGATGGTTGTGGAAATAGTGGCGGTGGTGATGGAGAAGAGAGGAAGGAGGTAGTGTGGTGTTTGGGTTGCTAGCAGTTTTTGGGGTGGCGATGGTGGATTATGGACCTTCATTGATTAGTCATAAGGACGTGCAACTGAAGCTCTGTGTTGGGAAACTGGTACTCTATTTCAAACAGGCCTAAACAAAAATACAAAGCACCTGTAGGAAAAGCGAAAACACAACGCTTGTATAAGAAAATAGAGCGACGATGGCCAGATTTTGATGACGATGGCTAGATTCCGATCAAGATTCCGACGAAGGTGGTCGAATTTTGGTCAAGATTCCGACGACAGTTTGGTGATGGTAGGGGTTGGAATGAAGATGAAAATAGGATTAGAGATTTAAATGAGATAATTGAATTATATGTTTTAGAAATTTAGATTCCATATTTATCTTTTTGATATTTTTTCCAAGTTTTTATAAGTTTAAATAAAAATCTCTATTTGGTTTGATTATAGGATTGATTGGTTGCCTTTTCTTATTAGATATCATGAAATTGAAGCCTTTTTTTTATGTGTAGATGACCAATTGATAAACAATATAATGAAATATGATCATTTGGTAAATGTTGAGTCAAACCCATGATTTATAAAAATCAAGTGATAGGCAAACTCGAGTCTTAGAATGTCCTAGTATGTATCAAGATTGAGACTGGTTTACATGAAAAATAAGCCTGCAATGAGTGCGCAGTAAGGCTGGTTCAAAGGAATAGAACAAGGTTGTTTCTTAGAGAAACGCAGTAAGACTGGTTCAAAGGAATGCTGCAAAGCAACATTGAGGTCGTAAGTAAAAAAACAGTAAGGATTGAGCATTTGGGATTTCTGCACCAGAAATGGTTGATCTTGGATTGCTTTTGGTGAAAGAAATTACTAAAGTGAGGCTGAAAAACAATAAGACTGAGTTCAACAAAGCGTTAAGCTGAAGGAAAGGTTGAAACTGAATTGCTTCAATGAGGTTACTACGGTAAGGCTGATGAGTAACAAAGTTGAGTTCTATAGAAGGGTTTAAAAGAAGTCAAAGCTCACTGTTTCTTTTATGCTGTGTCGGCATATTTCTCTGCATCAACATCACAGGTCATGGGTCAGTGAATATGGTTCTAGGATGGTATAAAAGTGATGTTTCAAGAAAGAACAACTTCAACAACGGTTACAAATTTGGGATTGCCTATAAATATAGTGGCAATGCCCAAGTTTTCAGTGGGATATTTGAATCTCCTTTTCTCTGAAAGGAAACACAAGTGCCGTAAGATATCAAGTGAACTGAGAAAAAAATTGATAGTTGAAAATTTGAGTCAGGTATTGAAAGCAGAGTTGAATAGCATTGGTGTTAGACAAACGATTTCAAGAGGGTAAACACAATCACATGTTGAGAAGAAGGAAAGATCTTGTTATCGGTTTGTATTAACACTTACACGGTGTAAAATGACAGGTTGATTATGAGCCTAAAATATCACACGTAATGCTATCCTCTTGATTTATCATACTGATAATCAAAAAAAGATTATAGTAAGGAATATAATCGTATTTTAACTATATATATATAAGCAGTATAAAAACTTTCGTGTTTTTATCTTACTGTTTTCATTACTTTTAACCATATTGTTAATCAACTTCGACCACTCTAACTAGTATAAAACCTTCATGTTTTTACTTTATTGCGTTCATTACTATTAACCTATTGGTAGTCAACTTCGACCACTCTAACCAGTATAAAAACCTTGTGTTTTTATCTTACTGTTTTCATTATTATTAACCCTACTGCTGATCAATTTCGACCACTTTAAGCAGTATAAAAACTTTCGTATTTTTACCTTACTGTTTTTATTACTATTAACCCTACTATTAATCAACTTCAACAATCAATAAACTAAAACGAATCAATATTATTGCAATAAAATTTTACATTATTACAGTAAGATAAATTTTTTTTTTTTACCGTTCAACTAACTTTTGTTAGTTTGACAGTATGATTCAAAAAAAAGACTATTCACCCTTCTCTAGTCTCACAACAAGGTGCATCCTGATTTTCATTAAATATTTTAGGTTTTCATGATTAATAACTAATATTTTCTTGAATCTATCATCCAACTATTCAAATAGAAAATATTATCTATGTTTCATATGGAGCTACTATTATAAACTTATAATAGCACGAATTTATTTCTTTTGCTTTAATCGCACATGAATTTTGTAGGGGGAGATGTTACGTAGCACTAAACAAACCCCTCCTGACATATCCTTTTATCATCTACAAAATAAAAAATAAAAGAAATGCAAAAAAAATAAAAAAATCTAATTTCATCTATCATAGGAGACTAAATACACTCGTCCTTTCCAAAAAATAATAAATAAATAACTAAATAAAACGAAATTACAAAAACACTTGAAGTAAAGAATTATTCCACACATTATCAGTATTAAATATCAATCATCACACAGCACCTTGAAGTCCTACAAGGTCTCTACCACTACAAACATATAATACAACAATATCGATACAACAAATCCTACCCCAAAGCAGTCAATCAATTCTAACAAAGTAACAATCGCGTGTTTGGGACAAAAATGTAGGAAAATTCCAAATGATACAGAACTTGACTGCCTCGAATGACTACCTTCTGCTCTTGGCAGCATTGGCCCCGACTTTGTTTAGATTTGCAATCTCTTCGACGAGCTTCCTCTCATCGTCACTCGGTCTCTTTGGAATCTCGACCTGAACCTTCACCAGCTGATCCCCTCTGATATTAGGTTTGTTCAGCTTTGGCACACCCTTCTTTGACAGGACTAATGTTGCCCCCGGCTGGGTACCAGATGGTATTTTCAGGTCGACAGTGCCATCGACTGTAGGAACCTTTATTGTTGTTCCTAGAATAGCGTCAAAGTAAGAGATCTTGCAAGAGTAAAGAATGTCGGTGTCATCCCGTTTCAATATCGGATCTGGGAGAACATCAATTAAGACAAAGAGGTCTCCTGACGGCCCGCCTCTCCTACCGGCATTGCCTTCTGACCGGACCCTCAACCGGCTGCCTGAGTCGACCCCGGCAGGAACTTTCAGGTTGATAAGTTTTGGCTTCCTAACACGGCCATCACCCTTGCAAGTATTACATGCGGCCGAAGTCTCTCCTTCTCCATCGCAAGCTGAGCATGTACTCACCTGCACAGTAAATGAAAATGCAAATCATTCGCATATAAACAATCTCGTCGCTAGTCCAGTATTATTCACGAATCATGTTTTTGATTTGGTATCTTTCTCATCGTTCTGTATTTTGCAAAATTATGCTCACCTGCTGAAACACGCCAAGGGGAGTCCTCGCCGAAGAGACTACTTGTCCTTGACCACCGCATTTGGAGCATTTCCTCGGCCTAGTGCCGGCTTTCGCTCCTGAGCCATTGCAGGTGCCGCATGTTTCAAGCCGGCTGATCTCAATCTCCTTGTCTACCCCAAAGATGGCTTCTTTGAAATCGAGGGTTATATTGTAAACTTGATCTTCACCTTCTGTAGCTCTATTCCTGGACCCTCTTCCTCTACCTCTACCTCTACTGCCCATGCCGCCTATGTCGAATAACGACTCGAAAATATCAAAAGGACTATTAAAATCCTGAAAAAAAAAAGGATTTTGGACAAATCACACAGTAAGAGCACGTACTACCGATTGTTTCGATAAGTAGAATTGTTGGAGTCGAGAAGATTACTCACCCCCATGCCCATTCCATCTCCTTTCAGCCCAGCCTCGCCATACCTATCGTATATCGAACGTTTCTCATCATCTGACAAGACCTGCAGTTAACGTGCTAGGGGTCATGTAATGGAACTGAATGGGAGATGCTCAAGGAGGAAAAAAGAAGAAACTCATGAGGGGAAGAACAGTACCTCGTATGAGTTACTGATTTCCTTGAACTTCTGCTCTGCTCCAGGTTCCCTAATGCAGGAGAGAAATTTAAAGAATAGCGCAATGCTAGAAAATCATCTAAAATAAATCTCAGTGTTTACGAAGCAAATTTTCAACTGCCTAGTCAACAACAATTTCCAGTATGGACAAAGCAAAACCAATGAAAGAGACTAAACATCTGAGTCTCTGACAAGTGTACATTTGCATGAATGCGAGCAGCGATTAGGGTAGAGGCAGGTATTGATCATGTAAAATCTGTTTCTTTCTGACCAGATGCAGTGTACAAGACAAAGAAAGCTGGTGTTCTGTAACAAAAGGCTTGATGAGTGAACTTCAGTGCGGGTCAGAATTTACGACTTGCCCAGCTCTACCCGCCACCCATATATACCAAAAAACGTTTTTAAATTATATTTTATATATAAAACAAAATTGAGAATCTGATTAGGATAGAACAATTATATTCAGAAGCCATGTTAGCCAGTAACAGTCATTACTTTTTCAAGCTTTTACAAGCCTTTGCTAGAACTTTCACCCATTATTTTGAATCTAATGACAACAGACGATGAGCAGAACACTTCAAAATGGTTTTGGAATGATGAAGTGAGAAAGAATAATCGCCATGACCTTGAGAAGGATGCCGAAGTGTGAGTGCTGGTTATATATAGCCCACAGAGGAGGAAGCCAAGCATAAAGTTAAAGTCCCCATGATCTTTGACAGGACCAGGCGGCGACCAGCAAAGATACAAATATCAACTCCTAGGAGTATCAACTAGTTATCAATTCCTAGGAGTAGATGACAGGAAAAGTTAACAATGACAGAATGAAGGTGGTTTTTAGAACGACTTGAGATTTGAGAATGACTTATTGGTAACAAAAGTTGCAGGATTTGACGAACATCGTAAAATTGGCAAGAAGAGAAAAATAATGGCGTAGAAGAGAAATGTAGAACAGGTTAGTGTTCGAGTAAAAGAAGTTACTTGTTAACATCGGGATGGTAACTCCTTGCTAGCTTCCGGTACGCTGAACATCAGAAATTGCATAATTAGCATACAAAAAGAAGGAATCAATGACATGCATATTAAGCATTTTTGAAACAGATGTAAAAATGGACAACCTACGCTATTGTGCATGTGCGGCAAAAAATGATAGAAAAGAGGTCAAAACTATTTTTATTTTGATACTGCCTTGTCATTAAGACTTCCAGTTACTTGGTCCCTTCGATTATCTAGTTAATCATGCACAACAACAACTTTCACTGCACGATCTTTGTTTCCATTGTACATGGTTATCTATGGTTACCAGTTACAAGGCTCACATGGCCATTACTCACCGGTCTTTATTTCTGATTTGCTTGCATCTTTTGACACCCCAAGTACAGAGTAATAATCCTGAAATTCGGAACATTGTCATATCTAATATCATTGAAATATATATAGTCTAACCTGTGGCTACGAAGAAAACAAAGCAAAGCTATTTACTACCAAACAATGCAACAATTTCATGTCAACAAAAGAACATCAAGCAGCATAAAAGAAAACTATCATATCCTATAAAGACCACCAGAACGCAATCTTTTATCTGCAGTTGAAAACAAGGTTCTCCAGCCTCTCAAACGTGTTGCTTTAACGAAAATCTCAGTCCTAAGCTATGCTCTCTAAACTCCAAGTACAAACCCTTCACGGCCTTGCTTTACTCCATCATTAACAAAATGGCTGCATACTATTGGGATCTTAACAGTAAATCAGTTGCAAGAAATATTTTTACTAGACTGAAAAGTTAGATTTCTAACAAAGAAGGTTTACAGAACGAGCTCCTTAGAGACCTCTACTGGCAAGGGGAAAGCACAATGCTTTTGTCAGTTCATTAGCTACTCACAATTTTCCTATATGATATAAAGTATGATAAGTAGGAAAATAAAAATTTAGGCACTCACCGTCGCAGCTCTTACAATCAGACGACGTCCTCGCTTGGAATGTGAATTTTGAGGTAATCTCACATTACGTATTTGCAAAGGCTCACACGAGGTGAAGGATGAGCTCAGTGATTGTAAAGTTCTTGTCCTGCTAGTATTGCTACACAGAATAAAAATAACAGGTATATTATTTTACATGGTAGAACTTTCAAAAGATTAGAATCTATCTCGTGCATTCAGATACAGAGCAAAAATACACTTCTCAACAAGAGCAAAACTAAACTGCAATAGGAGATTTCACTGCATACTCTATTCAAAATTGAACAAGAAATTTAAGTGCTTCTGGTGCTTAATCACTTAACCCTAACACTCAGCCTACTCCAGATGGTACAAATCAATATAAGTTCCAAGTATTTCAAACATAGACAACTCAAAGCTTAAATGAAAACAGCCTATGATTTATTTGAATATGAAATATAGACAACATTATGTTCTTTAGCAATTAGCCTCTCACATTGAAGGTTTTGAAATTTGAATGAAGTCAGTCCGGGTTGTGTCGACCATCAAAGACACTTCATATTGGACTTCGGATGCTTACTTATTACTCATAAAGGATCTGCATTTGCACACAATATTGATGTAGACTGTACAGAACATTCATATTGATTAATACAACCCACATGATACATACAACTATAAAAGAATTGTATTTGTACATGCTCCACGCGACTAATTTTCTGTTGATGAATTGCATACAATTTACTCTGTCCGATAAATGACACTTTGAAGCTCATATGAAAAAAGGATCTACATGTACCCCCAAGGGCAAGTTGGCTCTGACTGAAGCAGCGACGACGACGACGACGACACCACCACCACCACCACCACCACCAACAACAACAACAACAACAAAATGGAAAGAAGAACAACAGAAAGAACAAAAACCCATAAATTGAATAAGCAATGAAGCAGATATGAATTCCAAAACATATGTCATAATTGCATTCCACAGGAGACAATGAATCAATGACACTGCAAAAAATGGAGCCATTGCCAAGTCAAAGATGATAATAACCTGCTTTCAACGGCATATTTCGTGGTGAATTGTGCTTGAATGCCCGACCAAGCCGCCAATGTGGTTCCACAAGGTAGAACGGCCATTCAAGATTATGAATGAATGGATTCCACCTACCAAAAGTTGTTGAGATTATAAACGTAAAACTTTGAAGAAGGCCAAAATCGTAAGGCCTCAATCATGACAGCCGACCCTATGATCATCTACTATTGGGATTATAAACGCAAAACATAATCATTTCACTATCGTATAGGAAATGGATTTCTTTACTGTCTATTGACCATTCTGAAGAAGAAAAAAATCTTTTGGTCTTCTACCATGCACAGACCAAGGTTTTCCAACTCGGAATTAAAATCCCAATCGAAAACTTGAAACCGATTCAATTCACCGGTTCAACTATGAACCAAACCGAATCGGACCGGTTCAACTATGAACCAAACCGAATCGGACCGGTTCAGGTCAAACTAAAACAACTGCTTTTTTAGTATTTATCCTCTTTTTATTGGCAAAACCAAATAAAAAGAAGAATGATGAGTGCCTTCAAATCTTGATCCTTATATCTCGAACCTATATCTACCATATACTCAAGAAACATCATCATCACCATCATCATCTCTTGTAGGGAGATTAGTGTCATTACGATCACCATCATCGTCAGATGGGCTAAAGATAGAGGTATGTGAATGAAAGAAGGAAAAAAAAGCATCGTAGGTGGTATATTAAGTGAACCAACTGAACCGATAAATGAACCACAGTTTGGGGGGGGGGGGGGATCGATTGAACCGGCTGGTGCAACCGATTCATGTCCGATTGAGCCAAAACCAATAATTCAACCTATGAATCGGAGCTGGTTACCCCAAAATCGGTCCGGTTCAATCCGGTTCAACAAACCATGACACAAGCATTAGCTTCTTCTAGAGTCGGTTCCAGAATATGGTATAAGGCTGGTGTCGGTTGATGTTACCACTTCTAATATACCATCTTCATAGATTCAGCAATTTGTATGAGGAAGGCCGATGACAAGCGCTGCCAATTTGTATGTAAATGCACAGGTAACGTCTTCAGGCCTCTGCTTAACCAGTGTCAAGGAATCCAATTTCTAGCGGCTCTGAGGGAGGGAGGGAGGACGAGGGATTGGTTCCGTGAAGAACTAAACATATGACCAAGACATAATTAACAACTACACTCAATTTAGCCAATGTCATAGACTCTCGTTCGCTTGAAAATATGCAACGCAAGTTCCTTCAAGAACTAGGCCCACGACCAAGCCACTTTGACACCAGGTAAACCCTATCCTCCGAAATTGAGATTTTTACCATTGATTATAAATTCAATGTCAAGCCAAACAACCCTTCCCAGTTTCCTCGAACATGTATTAGGGATTCAACACTCCATATACATCTATGCGTTACAACAGCCAGTAGGAATAAGATGGTATATATCTTTTGTCTATTACTTAATTTTCAATTTGGTGTCACGTTAGCGTCAAATTCACATTTTCCTGAACAAAGAGAGGTCACAATAACTTGACAAATAGTAACGCCTAACCAACTTTTCAACACCAAAACCACAAAAAAAAACTACAAAAATGAAATACACTCGATGCTCCTGAATCAGCTCAGAGAACTCCGACACCAAAAATGACTCCAACAGAGCGGCGATTTCATCTGGTACAGAGACGAAGAAGACGAAAAGCGGCAATTACCTGAGTAGCGGCGGCAGGCGGCCGAAAACCTAAGGGTAATCCACGTCGATTCGCAGCTCGCGGGGCAGCAAGCGCGGCGCTGAAATGTGAGGATAGAGCTTTGGTGAAGACGATGATAGTTTGATGGTCCCCTGGAGCGAGCGTGGAGTGTGAGTGATAAAAATCTATCGTTTGGTTTATGGGTTTATTTGAACGGGTTTAGGGGAAAAGGTCAAAGGTTGGTAGATTTTATTTATTTATTTTTATTTTTTGTGTGGAAGAGTTAGATTCATTTCATTCATGAGATAAAGCTGTCATTACAAAACTGCCTCACGTAATCCTTCATCACTTCTGCTATGCTATCTACATATTAACTAGTTTACATATACCCTCTAAAGTTTTCTGTACATCACTACGTTCGTTTCTCAACACCCTAGCATTCCTCACTCTCCATATCTCAGCAATAAAGGTAGCAAATATTCTACGCTCAAACAAAATAGATATATTTCGATATTAAAAGATCATATCTATAGGTTTTTTGAAAATCTTTTTTTTGAGTTTGTAATAAAACTGCGTAATCTTCATAATTTTTTTTTTTTTTTTATAATGACTTAATCTGTCTTTTTTATACGAGAGTTCTTTGCTTAATTGTGAATATCACAGCTGCTCTACTTTTGCCTCGACTTATCTTCAATAGCAAGTTCCACCAGCACTCCAGGGTAGTAACATTCGATCTCAAATTCATACTCCTCAACACACCCTCCCTCACTTCAGTAGCAAAACTACAAGCGATAAACAGGCGATCCACATCTTCAAAACCTTTGACACTGATAGGGCAATCATCCACATCGATCATGTCATGATCAAATAACCACTTCCTTGTTCGAGTCTTCTTCAACAAGACCAACCACACAATAAAGGCATATCGTGGATGTACACATGTTTATGTCAGACAAGATCTTTCCATGGCACTATGGGGTACCTTGTTGTTAAAACTGCGTATCCTCTTCTCACTGAATAACCAGTGTTGAATCATTCCTCAATCTGATCAGTGTACACCCATTCAACATGCTTTAAATAAAGCTGCCCCAATCCACCCATCTTCTTGCTTCACATCAAACAACCATACATTCGAATGCTTCAAATAAAATTCATTTACCCATTTTATCCATCGACTATCACGTTTCTTCTCAATTGCCCATATGCATTTGAATAGCATAGCTACATTCCACTTTCCTATGTGCTTTATCCCTAGACCTCTTTCCTTATTCTCTTTACATACTTCCATCCAAGATACCAATTCCCTGTGGAAACTAGTTGCGTTAGCTGTCCAAAGAAAGGTTCTACATCTTCTCTCGATCTCCTCAGTAACAATGACAGGAAATAGAAACACTTGAGCCAATAAACATGTATCGACATAAGAACACTCTTGCTAGACTCTTCCACCATAACTCAGCAATTTTGCATTCTAACTACTGATTCTATGGGTAATTCTTGTCAATCAGGCCTCTATAGACTTTGACACTGAGCCTCTGAGCTACAAGGGGAACTCCCAGATAACGTAGCGGTAGTACTCCTTCCTGAATACCCATTTCCTGAAGCAATTCCCTCCTTCTTACTTCATTTACACCAGCAATAAAAAAGGAACTTTTGTTCATGTTTATCATCAAGCCACTCTTCACAGCAAAGCTTCCAATCTCCTCCTTGATCAATTTAATTTAGCCTATCTCTACTTTATAAAATATCATCAAATCATCCGCAAAAACATAATTCCACAATACTCAGCTGCTTACATTTTGGGATGGGACTTGAAACTTCTATTCTTCCCCATTCTCCTCATCCTCCTGCTAAGGTACTCCATAACAAGAACGAAAAGATAAGGGGAAAGGTGATCATCTTGGATTCCCTCAAGTCTAACAGTTAATGCAACTTCATTGCACCATTCAGCTCCAGCACATATTTCACAGTATACACACATCAAAATTCTTTGCACCAGGACTTCAGAGAATCCATATAGAAGCAACAACTTGTGAAGGAAAAGCTATTGCACTGAGTCATAAGCTTTTCTGATAACTAGCTTCATCATACAACGTGGGAGAAGATGTTTCTCTCATAATCATGTATTAACTCTTGACAAAGCATCATGTTGTCAGCTATCATCAAATTTATGGAGAGCCTTCTTTACTTCGTGATCATCAAATTCCAACATCAATATCTGCTTCTGATCCTCGTTAAGAACCGGTCTTTGCTCAATCATCTCCTCATCTATCTCTAAAACATATCTATTATCTGCACCAAGTATACTCTGAAAGTACAACATAAACTCATTCTTGATCTGCTGCTCATCAGAAGCGATAGATCCATCCCCCTACATATGTTCAAGATTTGCTTCTTTGCCTTCCTCTCTTTCAAAATGCTATGGAAATACTTGGTGTTCCTGTCCATTGATGCAAACCATAGATCCTTAGCCATTTGCTTTAGGTATAGATCCTCCTTGATAAGAAGATCCCTATATAGAGACACAACCTCATTTGCAGCTACCCTATTCTTCTCAGAATAGCAAGTGTTGAGCTTCTACTGCTAGGCAATCATGGTCATCTCAGCCTCCTTTACTCTCCTTTCGATGCCTGATGGATGCTTTTAAAATCATGCCTCATACTTCTGATTTTCTGAGTCACTTGAAATATCAAGGTACCTTCAAAAGGCCTATTCCATCCCTTCTTCACTATGTCTAGGAACCCAGTATATTGACACCACGCATTTAAGAATCTAAAAGCTGAAGGGTAAAGTTTCTTTGTATTTACATTCACCAACATGGGAGAATAGTCTGAGATTCCAGCCTCAAGAAAAAACAGCATTTGCCCGATACAGTTCCATCTATGCTAAATCGCACATCACCCTATCAAATTTGATTTTCATCCAGGAGTCAAGCTTTTGGTCGTTAAACCAGGTGCGAAAACACCCCACAGCATGAAGATCCTCCAGTCCACAATAAGCGAAGTAATGCTTCATATCATCACAAGGCTCAATGCATATGCCTTCATAACCCACCTTCTCTTCTTCATAGATAAATACATTGCAATCACCAAGCACAAGCCAAGGCCCAATATGTTTAGTAAGGATTTCAGTTAAATCATTAACAAATATCATCAATTTGTTTTAACATTAAAAACAATCATATTGTACCAAATCTACATGTTAAATGAGTAAACTAAACCAAATGTAAAAATAAAATAAAAATTTATGATAACAAGTGTAAGTCTAGTTGTGATACTTTAGACAATTATTCCTATAAACTAATATATCATAATTATTTTATGATTATTATATAATAAAATAATATTTAATTATCAACCAAAATTTCAATGTGCGTGGTCAGAAACACTAAATAAGAAACCGATATTATTCATAGGAACTTTTTGAAAAGATTTACTACTACGGACTTGCACGGGAGAAGCACACACAATCCAACAAGCCGAAACCACATGGGCCGAAACAATTCAACCAGCCCAAAAAACAAAGAACAAAATCGTCATTTCCCCTCGAAACCCTAACCCTCCTCAGAGTATATCCACTCTCACTTCACCAAATTCTCTAATCTCTAGCCATCATCCCACACACACCAGGACATCGCCGGCAGAATGAAGTACAACCCCCGCGTGTCCTCCTCTCGCCGAAAATCCCGCAAGGCTCACTTCACGGCACTGTCGCACCAGCGCCGCATCCTGATGTCGTCTCCGCTCTCTTCCGATCTCCGCAGCAAGTACAACGTTCGGTCAGTCCCGATCCGCAAGGACGACGAGGTGCAGGTGGTTCGAGGAACCTTCAAGGGGAGGGACGGGAAGGTGGTGCAGGTGTATCGCAAGAAGTGGGTGATTCACATCGAGAGGATCACCAGAGAGAAGGTGAACGGATCAACGGTGAACGTGGGGATCAATCCGAGCAAGGTGGTGGTTACGAAGTTGAAGCTTGATAAGGACCGGAAGGCGTTGCTGGAGCGGAAGGCCAAGGGGAGGAGCGATGATAAGGGGAAAGGAAAATTCACGGTTGATGATGTTGCGGCTGCTGCTGCTGGGGCCTCGCTTCAGGAGATCGATTGAGAGGGTATTTGTCGGTCTGAATGTTACTTATTTGCATTCTGTTGCTGTTTCGGGAATTTTGTTATGAGGATAATTTCTGTTAGGGTTTGGGGAGACTTAATTTAATGAATGTCGGATAATCGGCTACGCTATGTTTGTGATTTCTGTTCTGGTATGCTATCGGTTGTTTGGTTTCTTGATTTCTTGATTTATGTGTTTACGTTGGGGTGCTTTGAAAGTGGATGGAGGGTTCGGGTAGTGCACAAATGAGTGTTACGGCAGACCTTTTTGTTTGGGATAGAGGGGTTTCGATTGCTTTGAATGTTGGAGGCTTTGGCTGCGTTGTGCATATTTGCTTGTTCTGTGTCTTGACATTGTGTTGGTGATTTTTCGCTTGTTTGACTCAACCACGTTCTATTGAGAGGGTTGAGCATGTGTATATATATATATATGGATTATGTCATGTGTGGTTTTGTAGAGGCTGACTTGACGATCATGATAGTAGTACATTAATGTGGCTTGTTGTGTTTATTAGTATTGGAAACTGGTTTAGAATATCATGTATAATATCCTCAGAACTGATTGTCTCTTTTTCTTTAGTTTAGATGGATCTATGATTTGATATTGTGGTTGGCTGTTGTAAATTTTAGTTTTTGCTCCATTAGCTAATTCCATTGGCCGTGCACAGTGCACGCAGGGTTTTAAGTTTGACATTAGGGTGGTGTTATCGGTGAGAGGGGACGATAAGTTTTGCCAAATGTGCTTAACTGTACTGTGCATTCTGCTTGTATGCTGTACACTATATCTGAGATAAATTTTAAGGACCTTATTTTAAGTAATGGACTTTGGCTGCTGTACCCTATTTGCGGTATATGGGAATTGTAAGAGTATGCTTCAACTGTGGGTTTATCATTGAAATCTTTGCATTGTAGTAGCTTCTAGGTCTGCTTTCCGAAATATGGCTGTGGCATGAATCATAGTAACATAAGGGTGTTCTTCTGTATCCTTGTTGACTTGTTCTAGATCTTGTGAAATTGTTTGTGTTTCACTCTGCACTTGATCCGGTGAGTTAATTGCTCGTGAACCCTCCTGTCTTCTGTTGATGGTAGTCATTGCCCCAAATTGTGGTTTATAATGCTTGATGATTAATAGTACTGTCTGGTGTGCTATTTGTTTCTATAGAAGATTTGGAAGCTTTGATACTGTTTATGAGTTTTATGCAACAATCACCTTTGAGGCCCTGATTATTGTATATCGACACGGTTGCTTATCCTCATTATGTAGACGTCTTACATTTCTCAGCGATGTTAAGATGCTGAGATGGTATCCAGTGCCTCTCACGTATGTTTAAAGACTCGCTCACACAGGTACATTGGTGCCATTGACATTGCTGCATTAGAATGACCATCACCATTCCAAGCTCTTTGGAAATATTCCCTGTCTAAAACAAATTATGATGATATATATTTTGATATGTTTTATTTTTATTCGATAGAAAAATGTTAAACTGGTTTAGGATTAAAGTTTATAATCAATAATTTAATAAAGAGAAGATTTTTATATATAATTATCTCAAATTTTAGGACTTCATGAAAAAAGTACCTCAAGTTTTCATATTTACAAAAACATTATCCAAATCATATGAAATTTATAAAATACCAATTGTTGTTAGTAAATTCATTTTAGATATTTTTTTCTTTTTTTTGTTTAATATTTTCATTTTTATATTAAAAAACAATCATTATGATTTGAGTGGTCGAATCAAAGAAATTTAAGAAGATAATTAAAATTTATTAAACTCAAATGTTAACGAAATATAAAAATAATGTGAAAACAATAAGTTTTAATAAAAAAAGAATGAAAAAACTGTGTTGATGAATAAATTAGGCATGAGAAAAAAATCAAATGGATCGAAAATCCTAATAAAACTTTATTAAGAAAATATCAAGTGGATCTTAAAATTATTAAAAAAATATCAATCATAATAAAATATAATCTTAAAAAAATCATAAATAATCAAATAAACTTGAACCGTTGATGTAACGGTCCAGATCCTAACTATATCGGTGCTGTTGGAAAACCAACAGGTGTGTATCCTATTCCGCATTAAGAGGCAAACTGCTGGTTGTCCATCAGCTCTTCATGTTAGTCAACCAACAATCTGTCCAATTCATTTTCACTTGCTCTTTGATTTATGTGAAATTTGAGCAACAAAATCCACAGATTTAGGACTTCACAATCTTCACAATTCAATTAACGAAATTCAGGGATCGGTCCATAATTGGTTTTGGAAAGATAAATATACTATGGTGATATGCTTGAAACGTAGATTTCAACGAGTCTAAGTTCGGTTACAAAACACGCCCAAAATTATCACCAAGGTAATAAATTTGTCAATAGCATCTATCGATTATTATTTGTTGTGAAATGTGATTATAGTAAAGGTTCGAAGATACCTTTGTAAACTTTGTGTTCTGTCTGGGTTTTGATGATTTCTTTTTTCTTACGTTTTTTGTGTTAGCTTTCGAAAACTGCACCTTTTCAGACGAAAAACAAGTGTAAACATCACAGAGCATCATAGAAGCGAAAGCAACTCTGTACATTTTTCTTTTCCTTTACAATCCGGCTCCATTCGATTTCCACTATGGAGTTGTATTCTTACTTCTAAGCTTAAGCGCAAAACACTACTGCATTGCATCTCAGCTCCTTTATCACAACATTCTCCCACCAATCACAAAAATCGATGCCATCGAGCTTGACTTGCCACATCCAATGGTCGTCGATCATCGAGTCTGGTATCCCTCACTTAACATGACCATTGTCCTCCAGGCTCACAATACATATTCTTTCTAATTCTTCGGGGTTTCATTTTCTTTCCTCACTTCTCAAATCCATCTCTCTCCCCCCGCCCTAATTTCCCTTCTCTAGATTCTCTCCTCTCTCACACATTCTGTTCAGTTCGTCATCAATGTCTTAAGTCTTGATCAATGTCTTAGAAGTGATGAAGAAAAAAAAAGTATGTTTAAAGTACCATATATAACAGTAGTTGAGAATTTGATGTATGCTATGCTGTGTACACGTCCTCACTTTTTGTTACGTTGTGGGCATGGTCAGTCGATATCAGAGTAATCCCGGTTAAACCCATTGGACAGCTGTCAAGAGAATCTTTTGATATCATGGAACTACTAACCTTGTTTTATATTACAATGCGGGTGATTTAAGATTGAGTGATGCGGAGTGGGGTGATGATAGAGATGAGCATAAGTCCATATCAGGTTATGAGTTTATACTTGGTGGTGGTTGTATCTCTTGGAGCAGCAAGAAGGAAACATGTGTTTCTCTTTCCACGATGAAAGCAAATAGTAGTTTAGAAGTTGGGTGGCTGAACAGATTCTTACAGAGGTTGGCTATCAAGGCCTATAAGGACGAGGCCATTCTTATGTACTGTGATATCATAATATATTTTTTACATATGTTAAGGATCCCAAGTATCATGAGAAGAGTAAACATATTGATGTACTTTATCACTTCATTAGAGACACGGTAGCAAAGAAGACGATCCTACATCAAATATCTACTGGCATGATGGTGGTTGATCCCTCAACTAAGCCTATTGCTAGAAATGTATTATTTGCACATTCTAGGAGCATGGGTTGGGTAGGATCTGATGTGTTTCTTAATACATTTTTTGTTCCTGCTTATATGACATTATTGATTACATCATTCCTATTTTATACTATGAGTTTATTTTGATTTGATATTTTATGTATGTATTCTAATAAATATGGCATCAGACTTGATTCGATCTACTCACACCGATGAATCGCCTTAACACTGAGATGGTTGCAAGATGAGATGTTATATCTTTGACGCCTAGAGGACAATCAAATGATAATTATGTATTATACATCATCTTAATTTGAGCTAATATGAGACCATGATGTTTGGTCGATCATGAAGTTGACCACACATTATGAAGCATGCAGATAGTCATATGTAAATGTCTAGAACAAGTGTTGTGAGAGAGACTATTGCTAGAAATTCAAGTTATGCGCTAGTACAACGACGAGACCAAGATTTGTGTGGTGTCATTTATTATGAGTGACATGCCCTTTTTGAGAGAACACCATAGCATACATTCATATTGTAAGTGCTTTGAGACGGCCATTATAGTGGGGGCGATAAATGAATCCTTCCTTTATTGTTGTGTGACTCACTTAAATCATTTGTGATTCTATTGTGTACCCTTATGGACTAAAAACTATGCTAGGTTAAAGCCGTTCGATGTTACTATTTTAGCATGTTTTCTAGGACCATAATTGATGCGGTCTCGCGGAGCATGTCTAAGAAAGCAATTGAGTTGAATTGGACCAAAACATGTTATTTGGAAAGATGGTATGATAATACATCACGTTGTGTGACTCATATCCGGAATGACTTGATCGAATTATTTTATTTATACAAGTCAATAGTACATAGGTTTATGAGAGATATAGCGTTGCTCATTATGAGGGATTTGAGAATATTGTGTCCAGGTGTTTTAATTTTCTATAGCATTGACGAGATTATTCCTAATGATTCTCTCTATTAGTCTTGGTTATGACTTAATTCATGGTTTCTATGTGCATTTGTGCTCGTGGGATCACACGTTCTATTTCTCGTATGAAGAGATGAAGTTGTTTGAGATTGAGTTGAAAGATGCTTTCGCCATGTGGGCGAGTGAGAGATATTCGGAATAAATATGCGTCCATATATTATAGATGACGCGGCGACTTATATGAAATTTGAATATATATGTTCTTTAAATTCGGATTACTTATCTACAAATAACTGCATGCATATAACAATTATTCGAGATTTATGGTAGAAATCAAATCTAGTTATCTCTATAAAGTTTGTTTTGTAAAAGACGTATTTTGTGTGTAATGAATATTTAGAGCATTCACCAATGCGGTCTAAGAATTGTGAACATGAAACCAATCGGAACAACTGTAGTAGCCAATCCATCAATTCTATTGAGTTGAGGGAATGCACAAAAAAAGAGACGGTGCGATGTAAATAATCAAGCGGAATTCGATCCAAATGTGAAATCAAGAAGGCTGATATCTTCACAAAAGTTCGTATTTCGTTGCTTAATTCTTGAGACAGGTTACCACGTTAAGCACACCCTTAAATTATCTAACATTGGTATCAAAGCATGTAACGAGAATAGTGTGCTCATTGATCTCATAAATTTTCAATTATTTGAAAATACAGGTTAGCATGCCAATTATTTGAAGATTCTGTATGTTCTTGTTTGCGCGATTAAGTTGCCAATAGGCAATAGATTTATTTTTAAACGTGCTAAACAAACAAATGAGTTAGAGCAATCATTAAGATCAAGAAGCCCAACATATATCAGATAGAATAATATATAAGTTTACTTGTGTTAATGATCAAAGCAAACCAATATGTTGGAGATCCAATTCTCTTGTCTGCATTTGTGACTTCATGTATATTTTTTTGTTAACTATTATTTTATTGTCTACGTTACAATATATTTTCATTGTTAATTTAGACAATGATTATGGAGTCCTGCATTGAGTATGGCCTAAAAGAGAGAGAGAGAAAAGAAAACTTATGTTTTTTGAAATTAGTTTGCTCGACTACACATATGCTCCTTTATCTTAGTGATCATATATAACCCACATAACATAAGCATAATATGTTACACTTGTGTGATTTTCTTAGCCAACAAGAGTGACACTTTTGGTGAGTTTGAAACTTTCATTCGAAAGGTTGAAAATCAACTTGAGTGTAAACTAATGTCTCTTAGAACTAATCATGGAATTGGGTTTGATAATGTTGCATTTGTTGACTTTTGCAAGAAAAATGGAGTGGAACACAACTTTTCAGTCCCATGTACACCACAGCAAAATGGGATGGTGGAACGCAAGAACCGGTCCTTAGAAGAGATGGCCAGGACAATGCTACTGGACAATAATCTATAACAAAACTTCTGGGCAAAGACTGTCAACACAGCTACATATATCCTTAATAAAGCCTTGATAAGGCCGATTCTGAAAAAGACTCTCTATGAACTTATCTTTGGTAGAAAACCTAATATAGCAAACTTCAAGACGATTTGGCTGTATATGTTATATGCCAAATAATGGTAAAGATAACCTAGGAAAGTTCGATGCTAAAAGTGATTAGGCTATTTTAGTAGGATACTCTCCACATAGTAAGTGCTTATAAAGTTTACAATAAGAGGACTATGTGTGTTGAAGAAAATATCCATGTGTTATTTGATGAAATTGATTCACTCTCTAAATATATGCAAGATGATGATGATGATCGAACTGTAAATCTCAGAAAAGATCACAAGCCAATAGAGAGTGACAAAGTCATTGAAGACTAGCCACTATCAAGATTATTTGATGAAGATTAACAACTTATAGAACTGGGTCCTTCAGATGAACGAGTTCTCAAGAAATGGAAGCACAAAAGTTCACATCCACTGACTCAAGTGATAGGAGATCTGAACATTGGAATGCAAACAAGATCTAAGGCATTATGATCAACACAACATAACAATGTTTGTGCATTCTATGCCATTCTCTCTTTGAATGAACCTCATGATGTTTTCTGATGCATTGAGTGATAATGATTGGATTTGTGCAATGCAAAAAGAACTTAATCAATTCGAGAGAAACAAGGTTTGGGATTTGGTATCAAGGCCCAATAACCACCCTATTATAGGCACCAAATAGGTGTTTAGGTACAAACTTGATGATTTTGGTGTGGTGGTTAGAAACAATACTAGATTGATTACAAAAGGATATAGTCAAGAAGAAGAAATACATTATGAGGAAACTTTTACAGCAGTAACTAGACTTGAGGAAACTTTTGCAATAATGCTAGACTTGCACCATTTGCTATATATATGGATTTTAAACTTTATCAAATTGACATAAAAAATACATTTTTGAATAGTAATTTAAAAGAGAAAGTGTATGTAGAGAAACCACTTGATTTTGAAGATCCATCTTTCCCAAATTATGTGTAAAAATTAGATGAAGCACTTTATGGTTTAAAACAGGCTCCTAAAGCCTGGTATGAAAAGTTGTCTGATATTTTGGTTTCCAATGGCTTCAGGAAAGGAGAAGTGGATAAAATCTTGTTTATTAAACCCAAAAATCATAAGATAAAGCCTTGTTTATCTCTCCATTATGCTCTTTCACTGTGTATATAAAGAAATGGTGGAAATAGTTTTTGATTATCGAATCACAAGTTTACAATAGTCCAAAGTGTTCAAGGCATCTTGTAAAATGGATTTTCAATGATTCAAGAGGTTCGTCGTTTTGAAAAGGAACAAGATATATTCGAACCTATTAGTGCTCATATCTATGCTAATGAAACGAAGCTATCAAATCTATAATCATTCATTTTGAGTTTGTATATTGTTGTTTTATCCAGCATCACTTATGAGGTACTCTGCTGCTTAGAGAACCTGCCCTAGATTTGTTTAGGCGTCTATGGTCACTAGGAGAATGTTTGTATTTGGAATTTCACTAGTCTAAGGATAGATTAGGGGAAATGAACTTGTAAGTGTGTTTACAAGTGGAGTCTTGCAGAAGCCTGTAAGCAGAGGTGATAAATTATACTTAGAATGATTATGGTATTATAATGTGTCTCTACATTGGATGTAAATCTCTAATCAATTTGGGGACGAACCAGCATAAATCTTGATGTTATTTACTTTTTCGTATTGATTGAGAATCGCAAAACTGAAATCTATACAAAATTTAAACTGATTCATTACAACGAACTGATTCATTATAATTTCAATACATCGTTCGAGAAAAAGTTAAAAAAGTTGAAACCCTCAGTTCACCCCCTCCCCCATCCCCATTTTGAGTATTTTTGTGATTGGAAACTAGGAAAAAGGATTATCATGAAACAAATAAATATTCTCATCGTTATCTCATCCTCGAAACAAACATATCCTTCAGACATTCACATTAGATATATTAAAATTTTCACTTAATTTTTTACTATTCGTTATTTTACATTACATCTCATTATATCATATTTTACTTATAAAAAATACAATATATAACAATACTACTTTATAGTTAAAAATATATTATTTATTTATTCTTATTTTATAGTTTATGCATAACACTAAAATATACTTTTTTTAAAATAATAATGTTTTTTTTCTATGCACTCTGTTTTTTCGTTTTTATAGATTCTCGAATAAAATGACGTATCTGATGAATCACCTCAAAACACAACTTCACATCTCCCCTCGACCTTGGACCACCATTTCATCTCCACGAGATTTTCGTCTAGTCCTCGATCCAGCGATGAGAATCGCGATTCTTGTTTAATCAAGCAATTAAGGTTACGAATTGATCGTGATCGGATCACATTACCAGGTCAGATCTCGATGCTGTGTTCTCATGCCGATTCGCTTCAGTTTCCCTTTTTTGATGAAACGAGTTCGGCATTGAAGTGTGGGAGTGGTCTCGGGTTCTTCTTTTTGAAATTTCTGTTCGGTGTTTTGTATTGTGTGTTTTGAGCTGAGCAGCAGGGTTTTGTGGTGGTTTTGATTTATTTCGCGTGTTGCATTTGGTGTCATTGATGTTGAATGATGTTGCATTGTTAGCTTTGAGTTCAAAATTTATTTGTTGGCTATCTACGCGATCGGTATGTGGTGGGCGAAGGCATTCTCCATGATTATGGACCGGTATTCGTTTGATGGGATTGGTTAATATTTTGACATTTGGTGTGTGGCAGGTCAATGAATTGTCTGTGACTTTTGAGGACGAGTGTTAAGATTCAACGCATTGGTGGACCAGTGCAATGATATCGGTTGGCATTCACATGGGAGTTTTGTTGAGATTCAGTGGTATTTTGAGGACTGCAGTTTGAGATTTTGGTAGAGTTCGTTGCTCGACACGGTTACCATCAAAACTTTGTTTGATTGTTGATGGTGTGATACGATTTACCAAATCTCCATATCATCTAGACAAGACTCTCGGGATGGATATCATTCTTTGTTATTGTTGGATCAACGGATTCTGATGATTGTTTAGTAGACCAAGGAGTCTACCACGGTGGAAGGCACTACGTAGATTTATCTATTAGTATTAATGGAAAAAAGTTATTTTGTTCCATAGAGTTGAAGAATCTAGGATTAGTCTCTAGTATTGTATGTTGAATGAGTGCTTAATGTTTGAATTCCTCGTCAGGTGCTGGTGTGCTGTTTTAATCATCCAATGACTTTCATTTGCTAGATTTGCAGCATTTGCTTGAATTGCATTTTAAGATACTTGGAAGGGTTGCAGCTACATAAGAAACGTGTCACTTCTACAAGCCTAAGAACCATAGTGTATATACGGAGTACTTCTCTGCTTTCAGAAACACATTGCTTTTAATGAAACTGGAGGCCTTCTTGTGCCTGGAAGTTTGATAGGTGGAGCAGTCTTGAGGGTTTTCCGAACTTGGTGTTGAGAAATAGCCGGGATTTGCTTTTTAGCAGTAGTTATCAGCTTGTCAAATTGCGACCTTGCTGTTCTTCGTCACTTTCCTTTTTTTTAGTATGAATCGTCACAACTTTTAATGTAGAAAAACTATGATATGTAGCCGTCTGGGCTGCATAGAAAAACATGTAGGCTCTGTGAAGGTTCGGATATTATCTGCAATCTTGTAATTGGCTGTGCCAAAAGTAAATCTTTTATGCGTTACTATTTTCGCAAATTTCTGAACTTTTGGAAGTCCTTTAATTCTTTGGTGTGATCATTATATAATTTTCGTATACCATCACATGTATGATGTCCTCTGGATACAATTATAAATTCTTATGTGCATGGAGCAGGGGGCTATCATCTTTTCTTTCCCCTTCCTTTCTCGTTAACTTCTTTGCTTTGATAATGAAACTACTGCATAATGCTCATTTAGCAGGCCTAATATTGGCCAAGTCATCGTAACAAGGAACTGCAGAATATCATGCTGTTGTCCTCATGGTGTGGTTCTTCAACTGTATGCTTGATATACGACGTTGTTCATCCTGGTAATCTCTCAAACTAATTTCTGCTCTTGCATGGTTTTCCGTTTTATGGATCTTTTACAATTGTATGTTTTTTCATTGTCTCTTCAACTACATATTTGATCTTGCTGTTCTATTCATGGCACTATTTGTCTCTTTTTGTTATCTTTGGGATAAAGTTTACCTAGAGGCAGTTGTTACGAGTCTTTCAAAATTTATGGTGAGGGTTTGACTAGTTATGGGTGGGGCTGATCTTCAATATCATAATATTTCGTTCGATCTCTTTAAGTACCGTCCCATTACACAAGCAACTAGTCATAGTGTAGTTTTACTCCTTTCACTCTATATTTGGTCCATTTTATCAGTGTGGAAGGTTCGACCTATCATAAGGTGTAGTGACTGCTCCCCTTGCTATGTTCTAAATAGCTGTAGTCGTCTTCAATACGTGTCACAGAGGCCCTCTTTCCAAAACTAAATAAATACTAATATGATTACGGTGGCCCTTTTACAGTAAAATTTCTGCCAATGACTTTTTCCTATTATGTCAGGGTTATCTAATTAAGAATAGTACTACCTCCGTCTCAATTTAATTGTAACGATATGACTCAGCAATGGATTTTATGTGTGTTGAATTTGTATGGAATTTGATGAAGAAAGAATATTTGTTTTAGAGGTAATGGGATGTAAGTGAGGTTTAGGAGAGAGAATGAATGAGGTGGAGGAAGAAGACGATTATAAATTCATTTTCAAACAAAGAAAGTGTACAAGTGTTGCATTTATACTGGGACTAATCAAAAAGGAAAGTGTTGCAATTAACTCGAGATGGAGGGAGGTTTAGTCGTACAGTTACACAAGCAACTAGTCATAGTTGAATCAAAGACTATCCTATTATGGCGGGGTTAGCTATACATGAACGGCAGTTTCAATGACTACCTTGTGCAATATCCTTCATGGGGCCAATGAACCAAAGTTTATTTTTCGAGATAATGTAATTATTTGAACTTCGGACATAAACTGGGTTAAGTGGAAAACTATATCTCTGAGAAGGTACAGCTACTACTACTGGTGTGGACATGTAATAACCTATAAAATAAAAGTAAGAGCTACAATGGTTACAAACACCTATCAGACTAGGTGCTTCAACTCCTATCAATTGTCTTTTTCTTTATATTGCTTCACTTGGCTTCTGTTAATAGTAACAATGATGCCGGTTTTGTTATGCAAACTGTTGTGGAACACTTCATCTATCTGGTCATAAAAATCAATCTCAATTTTGGAGAAATTTTATATTCCGTGAAGAATTTTCGACACATAAAACCTAATTTATTTTTATCACTTTTTTTTCCAAATGCTACACCGATTCTTCTTCGTCAATAAAATTAATGTTACTTTTGGACTACTTTTCGCTTGATATTTCAAGTTTCCTATGTATTATTTTACATGATTTGATGATGTCCATGAACATATGATTCTTGTTTTATTGCTAATCAATCTAATGTACTTCTGATTTATTTTATGTCTTCTAAGTAGACAGCCGATTGGTATGGCCTAGTTTGTCGATGCCCTCTATTCTAGGCAATGTCTTCCTTTCTCCGATTTATAAGCTTAGATCAGGTTGCTTTTTGCACCTATATTCCACAATCCAGCATCTAGATCTCAGAAATCTAGGTGCTAAATATTTAAATCTTGCACCTAAGCAACCCTTCTGGCACATAGTCCACTGCTCAGGGCCTTGTTTTTGTTGATATTGCACCCGGAGCTTATTCATGTTTTCTGACCCCAAAACCCAGTAGTCATCAGAAGTCATCTTAGACCCTTTTCCATATTGTGAATTACTTGGGTGAATACAATCACAACTCATAATCAATTTGTTCTTCAAAGGCTTCGAGTTATCAACTCCTTTCCTGGCCACCCTTTTCTCACTATATGTAATCCTATACCTTGAATGTCTCCACTTTCTATTTATAGTGGAGTATAGACCAGACATTTATACGTATGCTAGATCTTGTATTTTGCTATAAACTGGTGTTTTATGAATTTCATGCATGCATGGACCATTCCTGACTTGATCATAATCTCTATTTAAACCTTCTGAAATCTGCCTTCACTTGGCACTCGAAACCTCTTCCCGTGTGATATATATCTATCTCTACATCTACGCTTCCTCATGGCGCCACTCATGTGTTCTTTTCTGATCTTGCTCATAGTTAATGTTTGTGCTATTCCGATATCTTCGTCCTTGGATGGTGTTTCTTTTCAACATAGCAAAACTAATCGTACAGGCTTTAGAATTGATCTCTATCACCGTGACTCTAACATGAATCTGACCAAACACGAATTAGTGAAGCGTGCACTGCAGAGAGAAAAGGTTCGACTGCAAAAATTTAGGGCTATGGCAAAAACGAGCTCCTCCGGTGCTCAAACCCCTGTGTATAGTAATGTTGGAGACGGCGAGTATCTGATGCGTATTGCAATTGGAAGCTCCCGTTGTCCAGCAATTGCCATTCTTGACACTGGCAGTGACCTTATTTGGTTTCAGTGCAAGCCTTGTAAGCCTTGCTTCTCTCAACCTTCGCCAACCTTCAATCCAAAGACTTCTTCTACTTACAAATTGCTGCCTTGCAATAACAAATATTGCCAAGCTCTTCCATACTACGTATGCGACTCAAAGAAGTACTGCAGCTATGAGTACGGATATGGTGGTGGTTTCGATACTGAGGGCTACCTTAGCTCCGAGACGTTTACCTTCAAGGACGCTTCTTTTCCCAACATAGCATTTGGCTGTCCGACCAGTAATGAGGGAGAGTTCCCAAAAGCCGACGGCTTGATAGGAATGGGGGCAGGTCCCTTGTCCTTCATTAGTCAGTTTTCATATGGACCGAAAGCTTTCTCTTATTGCTTAGGTCCGGTTGGAAGCCCTGAAGTTGGCTCTTTGTCTTTGGGATCTTTTGCATTTGCATTGCCCAAAAATGTTCCGAGCATCGAGGTACCATTACATCCAGATAGTAATAACCCCACGTTCTACTATGTTTCAGTCGAAGGGGTTAGCGTGGGTGAAGCCAAGTTGTCCGGCTTGAGCTCCGTCTTTGAGACAACTGGTGGATGTATTCTGGATTCAGGGACAACTCTCACTTATGTCCCACCGCAGGTCTATCAATTCATCCTTGATAAACTTCTTGCTAAGATTCCGCTGCACCCTTACTTGTATGGCAGTTCTCAAGGCCTTACCATGTGCTGGGAACATACGAAGAACGTTACTTTTCCTGAAATCGTGCTTTATTTCGATGACGGGAAGAAGTGGGGAATCCCAAGCAGCAGCTACTTGCTTGCGGATACGATCAAGAAAACCTCATTGATTTGCACGGTTTTATTAGATTCCACTGAACTTGGGACGAATATAATTGGGAATTATTTTCAGCAACATAATGTGATACGTTATGACATTACTAAATCAACAGTAACGATCGCTGGCCCGACCGACTGCAGTAAGATCTGAGGGTTTGGAGATTGGAATCCTGCTGTGAACTTTTGTTCTGTAGGAGGAATTGATGGCTGTTTTAATAAATCAGGCCAAAGATAGTTTATGTGCTCGTCTCTTGTTAAGGTTTGGATAACTATGATCTCAGCTCTTGTTATTCTATGTCGTCGCCATGCTATGTTTTATCAAGGTTTTTAGTAAGTATCTAAAACTGTTATATGTAACATCCACTTCTGGTTATCTTTTGAAAACAGATGTTGTATGTAGTATATTTCTCCGTTTCATAATCTTTGTACCGTCTATATATTTTTTACTATTTTATATGCTTGAATACGGAGTCTTGTTTTCATATTAAATAATGTCTTCGTCCTGCAATATGTATATAGTTAAGGTACGTAATTTAATATATCATATATGTATAACTACATTGAATCGTCGTACCATACGAGTCAAACTTTGTCTCGAAAGTGAAAAAATCAAAAACATTGCAAAAACTTTGGGACGGATGGAGTACTAATCCCTTGCCATGGGAGCAAATTACAGTTAAAAAGCAGTATGCATTATCCTTTTGTACTCTGCGAATGAAGTATTGTTGTTGTATTTGAAGTTATGGAAGATCAAAATGCATAAAACTGATCAAAATTACATGCATCTCAACTAACTTTTAACAGCAAAATATTGATATTGTGAAGCTAACGGTGATCATCCGATTATCAATATAGTCTTGACATCTAAGAAGAAGCTACTTGTTGTACTACCATTTTGCTCAGAGCTGTGAATGAATCTGGTCTTTATTGTGAAAAGATTTTCCAATTTGGTTTGAAGAAATGGTCGGTGTATTTTTTTTAATCATAAATTGTCGAATTGTCTAGTATGCAGCCATCCTGATTTCTAGCTAACTACAAGCGTAGGAAGTAAACTTATTTTGCACTCACATTTTTTTTTGGTGAATTGGCTCATATTAGCCAATTACAAGCATAGTAGATTGTAAGATGCATACAGTAGTGCCATGTTAATTGTTTATGCCCTGATGGAGATCTTAAGCACGCTATACATGGTTGACTATTGTCTTTTTATTTTTTGGTTCTCCTTAACTCGGTTGCTTTCTTACTTTACAATGCACTTTGCCTATTTGATAGGTCTTCGATCGAGCAAGTCGTGCTTTGATGTGTTGTGGATCATTATGCTGTTGTCACCGTGGTTTGGCTCTTTTTCAATGTCATTGATGCCCATCATTCTGGTAAGTTGCCAACCATTTTTTTTCTTTATTTCCGTCGGTATTTTTTGTGAAGTCTTGACCACTTATGTTTTTACTATTGCTATGTTGCTCCGCACTCTGCATTTGCTCCTGCTGCTTCTTGCGTGCCTGATTGTTGCATTGTGTTAACTTCTGGAAATAAACTTGCTAATTGGTATCATTAGGTTATGGACGGGGCTGACCTTCAATGCCTAAACCTTCCACCCTTTTTGCAAGATAAAAATTCCTGACAACTTCTTTTTCTTTATCCCTCACTCTCTCTTTGAGATATCAGGTATAAAGGCCTTGTTATGTTGAAAGCGTATTCACTCTTGACTAGCAATTTTTACTAGCTAGGAGTTGTACAGTACGAGTTGCATTTTCTTTGATCTACCAAACAAAGAAACGTTTATTCGCACAATTAAGCTTCTGTTCTTATGTTGAAAGGTTCAAATCTAGTAGTATCTTATTTTCATCAACTGTCAACTTTAGTCGCTATTGTGGTTTCTCTTAATTTTATTCTCTTTCAATATTTCTGTCGATGCTGCAACTTAAGAGTATCATACATCCAAATAAGTAACAAAATAGCTAAATTTACGCAAGCTTTCTAAAACTATAAATTTATGACCTAACTCATAATATTCACTCAACCTCTAATATTCTCCAAAAATCAAACGCCGTGGGAGGGTGCCAGCAACAGCAGTGTCTTGCAAAAACTTTTGTCCCTGAGTCTGGAGTCTGGACTCCTTACTTGGTAGAAGCTAATCACCTCTCGCTGTACCATTCTATCCCATGCAAAAATCCACCTATGTGACTTAAAAAGCAAAACTATGTAATCCAGAAAGGAAACCATCATACATTTTCTGAATTCAACTAACACTATTATCCAAGATGATATTTATATGTATGCTGAATACAAGCACCTCTCAGACTACGTCGATTCAACCCCCTCTGTAAGAGTTCATTGGATAACTTTTCAGTTTCTGCTTTTGATTGAATTTCTCTTTTTGGACTTTTTTTTACAACCTTTTGATATAACTCGGTCGATCTTTTTCTTACTAGCTATATCGGTTCTACTAGCTAGTGAAAAATAAGTTGAATGGATAATCCTTATGGATTTATTATGTGTAGCTTTTAATAGTTATCAGCTAATCTATGTATTCTGGTCCAATATGTTCTCGTAAGCCTGATCCAAGTTGATGCCTTGGAATCTACGTTTTCTGGTCCTTTCTAGCTTGCATTGCCATCCAAGGGGGAGTTCCGTAATCCTATGCTGTCATCTCTTCCTGCTGCACAAAATGCCTTCTAGTATATCGGTTCAGGAAAGAGCAAGCTGTAGCAAACTTTTCGATACCCATTCCATATATTATCCCATCCAACTTCTCCATTGTTAAAATCTGCAATGTTTTTTCACCAATTAGCTTGTCCACCTGATGTCGATGAACTCCTAGTGACTATGATTGTGAGCAAGATGAGGTCTTTTCTGAACTCGTAGGCTTGTTGCCTGTTAATTACATGAGTGTATCTCTTTGCGTGTTCCCGTACATTATAAATGAGTCTGATTGAAGTGATAAGATTCCAGGCCTTCAATAGGGGAATGGATTCATCTTAGTGATATAAAACCAAATAGTATGAGGAATGAAATTCCTGGTTTTGTACCTATTTTCAGGTGTTAATGAGTGTCTTCCCTCTTTGTCTTATTCTCTCCATTATCTCGCCCAAAGTTGCTACAAAGAATCAGTATTGATATGGTCTTCTTGTGGATATAGTAAAATTTGTTAAGCATGAAATTCTCATCTTCTCCTATCTGACCTGATTCCTCCCAGCTATCGTTCTCATCTATTCTCCTCGGCTACATTGCGAATCCAAAGTCAACTGTTGCTCATCATTAATTTCCTTTTTTTTTTTTCAGGATCATGATTAACCTCCATTTGTAGCTCTCAAGAAAAACTTCTTTATATGTTGGGTCAAATTTGGATAGGTTGGTTTAGAATCTTACCCCCTACCACCCAAATGAAGTACAATAATAGGCACTCAATTTTACTCGAGACTTATGATGGGAAGGTTATACCTTCAAAATTCTGGCTAGTTGGGGAGCTACTTTTGCTATAAAATCTTTAATGCTTTTTTCGAAAATGGAGATTTTGGGAAAGGCAAGCGGAAACCCCATCTTTTTTCTCACTGAACAATTAGTAGCGAATTTATAATTAAAAAAATAATAAAAGCAGCAAAAATTATTGTCAGAGGTCACTTAAAAGTATGAGTGGGTTTTTCTGTTTTCCCGAATTCAGTATGGAATCCAAGTAAAACAACTCAACAAGGTTCAAATAGGTTGTTAGGGTTGGTCTGCTTAACAAAACAAACCCGTTTTTCTGCATCCTTTGATTTTCTGATATAAATTTCTTTCTATTTGGCAAAATCATCGCACATAGTCTCTGCTTCTCATTGTCAATTTTTTCTCCTCCTGTTCTGTTAATTTCATTTCCTTGTTGTTTGGGTCTATGTTACTGTATAAAACCTCATCCATGGAAGTATTCCATGCCCATCTGGCTAGGGACTTCAACCCTCCATCGAGTTGGATTAGATCCCTACTTTTAGTTTTTACATCTGAATGACTGTCTTGATCAATCGATCACTCGGCTTCTATCTATATCTTGTCATTCCGACGTATCGTGACAGATATATCGTTACCAGCTACTGGTACATTACAGAAAATTATTGTTTCACATAATATTTCACTTGCCAGGAGGGTTTTCTTTGGATGATTGAGAAAATTATTCTGCACATATCTTTCTTCTTCGGTTATTGACATACCCTTCAGTGATTGGTGCCTCTTTATTTTCACCTCTTGATCTTGCCGTCAATAGCTTGCCTTTCTCTTACTGTGTGTGGGGGCTGCTAAGGTTTAATGGTTCTGCCTGCTTCACTCTAAGGCTCTACGTCGTAGAATTTCTTGTAATCTAGTTCATTTTTCCCGGTTGACAGGTTCCTTCTACATTGGGTTGCCGGCATATAAGTTGCCGAACAATGTCAGCAGCAGCATCACGATTCCCATGAATAACGCTACCAAGACATCAACTTTCACCTATATTGACATTCTATCAATGTCCGTTGGCAAGGCCAAGATGGCCACTAACTCAATCTTCGAGCTGTCTGGTGGATGCATAATGGACTCGGGCACAACACTAACTGTTGTCCCGACACCAATTCATAAGTTCATCCAGCACAATCTTGACTTGAAGGTTCGGCTTCGCCTAGTGCAGGGTTCTAGCTCAGCAGGCCTTGACATGTGCTGGTATAAGGAAGAGAATGTTTCATTTCCTGACATTCCTATCACTCTCTATTTCTTTAAAGATCAGAAGTGGGTGATCCCGAGCAGCAGCTACTTGGTTGAAGATACACACTTCGGGTCCAAGGTGATATGCACGGCGTTTGCAGATGGCACTAAGCTTGGAACTATGTTTAGTATCGTGGGGAATCTTTGTCAGCAACGTAATGTAATTCGTAATGACCTTGAAAAATTCACAGTAACAATTGCAGGCCTGACTGACTGCAGCAGTTACTGAGGCCTTTTAAGTTGGGGAACTCCCGCTCCAGATCTCTTGTATTGGAAAAAGTGGCTGAAGGTTAATCTATCAGAAGGAGAATAATTAAGTTCTACACTAACCTGTCTTGTGCTAGGGCCTGTTTTCGGTACGCTTTTAGTCATGTTGCACTAATCAGAAGATAATCCGTTTACCATTTCGTTTGAGTCTATCTAAAACAGATTTGATACACTAGAATTCTGCTTTAACTGACAAGATATCTTCGTCTTTCTACTTCTCCCTATCCCTTCTCTACTACATATTCAAACATATTGAATGAAGAAGGGTCCTTGTGAATTTTTCACCTCTAGTAATGGGAGTAATCGATGGGAGTAATGGTAACGAACCTTCTTTCTCAACTTTTATGCTTCTGTGTATGCAAATTTGTTTTTGTGGTTGTTATTATTATTATTATTATTATTTTCTTCTATGCATAGTCGGGATAAACCTTATCTCTCAACTTTTATACAATGTTCCCAAGTACTTTTTAGGTTAACAATTCGCGTATATTTTATGCCCCCAATCTTTAAAAGAGATTGGAAAAAATATTTTTCTCTCAACTTTTCGAGATATCTTGTTTTCATTTGTTTTGTGTGGATTGCTTATCCAGTTAAACCTATCCTTCACTGTCTGTAGGGGTCGTTAGTTTTTATTTTTGCGTTCCATCCCTAAGCATTTACTCCTAGTTTATAGAAGCTCTTGGAACCCAGTTCCAGTTGTTTGCCTTGGAAACTAGATGCTGTTTTCGTTTATGAGCTATGGTGCATTAGTGTGTAGGGAAGAAAACTGTGTAAACCTATACAATAAGCGATCAACTTTCAGTAAATATTAATAAAGATACCTTGTTCTCGGGCAATATTTGCATACCCTGAGCTTGTGAGTTCTCCACATCAGAATTTATTCCTGAATCCAGATATACCACTCTTCTTCTATTTATCGATAATTATCCTTTCGAGATATACTGTTCTTATCATTTACCGTGTGTCATTGTTTACCCAGTTGACTCTACCTCACTTTGTGTTGGGTAAGCATCTAGTTTATGGAAGTTCTTGGAACCTAGTTCTAGTTGTTTGCCTTGGAGACTAGATGTTGTGTTGAACCTTCTATGTTTTTATGATAACAACCAGTAATGTACTGATGTTGTTTTGAGTTTTAATGTGTGTAGGTGCACAACTTTAAGTTTGAACTTTGATGGATCTCATGGAATCTTGTATCAAGAAAATGATGAACTCGATGATTATTTGGTCCTACAAAGCAGATGCTGAAAGACTATTGGATCATAATCGTGATGAATAGAGTAGAGATCTTGGATCGAGTCAAAACCTTAAGTGATCGTGAAGCAACTCAAGATCCATACAAGAAGTATAAGATGCAAAATGGAGATCAGTTGTGTAGTGTCTTATAAAGTGTGCACAGGTATGATATGTTTGCTTAGTCGGTCAAAATAATAAGCATTAGGATCTATTGAATTATCAAAGGAAAAAAATATTTTTACAAGAGTCTATCCTTATGAAGAATCATCTCTTGTATCAGTAACCGATTCTGTTACAAATACTTGTTGTTTTAAATCACGTTTTAAAAAGAGTACTTATTAGATATTTTAATGATTTATGTTGGAAAAAATATCTTTTTGGTAGTGGACATTAAGGGATAAAGGTGATTGTTATATTTTGTCAAATATCCCTAGATTCTAAGAAAATAAGTTAAAAATATTTTTTATCAGATATGTTTCTGTTTTTCCACTCCCATCCACCTCTACCTTTTATTTTCAAAAAAGAGAAAACATTTTTAAAAAACAACAAATCACAAAGAGTTTTATAGAGAAAAGGTTTGAAGGGTTTTCAAGGTGAAAAGTTTATAACCCGTATTTGGTGATTCGAAAGGTTTGGATTTTATGTCTTGTATGAAGATCTAACGTATATTCAAACGTTTAGCGCTTATGCTTTCGCTGATTAAATGAGATATCAAGCTGTATGTATTGTTTAGTTGATTTGTTATCGAGTTGTTTGTTAAACCACACTCGTGGAGTGTTGTGTTGCGGGAGAACATTGAACCTAAATTTGTATAGGTCGTATAAATAGGGTATGTCTGTAATTGAGTTTTTCCTAATCTAAAGGTAGACGTATGATAAACAGATTTATAAGTATCCTAGAGTTAGAAATCATAGGGGAAGTCTTGCAGTGTGTGATATGTGATATCATACGGTGGTGGTCTCGATCGACAAGGATTGCTTGGCAGGGACACTCTCTGTTACCGATGGTACTTACTCAGGCTTGGTGTTTGGTTGTGAGACTTACTATCAGGGTGCAGTTCCGGTGGTCGACGGCCCTCAGCCAATTGTCTCTCAACTTTCTGCTACTGGAAATGTCCCAAATATGTTCTCTTATTGTCTAGTCACCGCTGTCAGCTTGTCAATTGGTTGGATTAATGTCGGGTCGTATGAATTGCCTAAGAATGTTGGCAAAGTCGATAAAAAATAATTTTATCGCAGCATAAAAATATTTTATTGAGTCACCATGACAGAAGTTAGCATCTCGATCAACAATGTCGAGAAGTTAAACAGCAACAACTACAACACTTGGAGCATCAGAATGATGTTTTGCTTCCTCGATTAAAATCTATGGGACATTATTAACGAGGCTAATCCAATATTGCCAAAAGAGACAGACGAAGATCTTAAAAAATGAAAGGTTAGAGCTGATAAGATAATGTTCGCTACTATCGTCTCTGTAGAATATGAATTTCTGTAAAGAATCAAGGACGCTAAGACGTCCACGAAAAGTCGAAACACTCTTGTCACTTTGTTTGCCAAAACAAATGATACCAGCATCAGTAGCTAAAGAATAAGCTTATGTTAATCTTATAGCAGGACTTAACGATAAGCCTGTACTTTACTAAACTAAACTGAAAGCTTTATGGGAAGAGATTATTGAATTGGATCTAGAGAATTCAGTTAGCGATCCTCCTACGAAGAGGATCATTATTCACGAATTAAGACCAAAAAACAATGGTCTCTTTACAGTAGCCCGTGGGTGGACCACTTAGCTGACGCTTTCGGAGTTGGAAAGCATTTTGATCAACCAGGAAGCTCTAGACAAACAAATGTATAAAGTCTCTGTTAAGGAAGAAGCATGACTCTCTTTTTCAAAAAGTGAGATCCAGAGAAATATCCAATCAGGACGCTCAACGAACGCAAGAAATGCAACCACATCAACAACGAATTGGCAAAAGAAGTAGCCTTAGAGGAATTCATAATCCTCGAAAAGCTCTAATCAAGAGGGAGCTCAAGGTGATAGATAGAGACAACGTCATTACGAAATATGCTATAACTGCGAAAAGAAGGGACACTTTACGCACGACTGTTGAAGGAAGTCTGAAAGAGGTAACTTTCCTTTTTCTAGTCCAAGCAAAGACAATATTGAAAAAAATAGGATTTTCTAGTATCCCTTGCGATTGAAGAATAAGAGATCACAACTTCTTGTTTCGTAGAACCAGAAAAAGAGTTGGCACTTGCGGCTGTCAACGACAAGGTGATTAACTATAATCATGATTGGATCTTAAATTTCGATTATTCTAATCACATGATGAGAAGTCAAAAGAGGCTTCATGACGTTTTCGAGTACAAAGGGAAGCATGTGCGTGGTTGTCATCACTAATAACTCGAAGTTGCCAATAACTCATGTCGGTAAGATGACGAACATTCCTCGACACAACGATATAGAGGTACTACTAGATAATGTTTTTTATGTACCTGTTCAAAGAGAAAGTTTCTTTGAAGCTTGTTCACTTAATTATTTTTGGTCCAGTGAAGTAATCATCAGTCCCCAATTTAAGATATATGATCAGTCCCCAATTTAAGATATATGATTATTTTTATCGATGACTACTCAACGTATATGTGGATATATCTTATGAATGGAGAAGTTTGAAGCATTATCAATGTTTAGGAATTTCAAAGAGGATGTAGAGAAGGAGTTGAGAACTATGGTGTACAGCCTTCGTAAGAGAAGCGAATATACGTCACACAAGTTTAAGACACTCCTCAACAAAATGACGTTACAGAAATAAAGAATCGTCATCTAGTTGAGACCCGCAGAAGCCTACTACATGCTAAGAGCGTGCCATCACGTTTTAAAACGGAATGCATGAAGCCAACGTTTTGGATCTGTATGTTATGTGTTCGTTCCTAACCACCTTCATATTAAGTTTGACAAGAAGGGGGTGCAATACATCTTCATGGGGTACGATGATCAGCAGAAAGTATGGAAGTGTGTTAATCCAAACATAGACAGATGCTATACATCAAGCAATGTTGTGTTCAATGAAGCATTACTTTGGTGGGGCTCGTAATGAGTCATTTTTTTGGATTCAAATATGATTGAAGAAATGCTGCGGAAAAGTTGAACAAAGAGAAGAAAGCTGATGCTTATCTAGAAATTCCTTTAAAACCTGAAGGAAAGTCATCTTTTAAATCATTAAACAAGGGAAGCAGTCCCTGACAAAACAAAGTCTACAAGATCAGAGAGGAAGATCAACCTATCCACGTGGAAGAAGAATATGAAGGAGTTGAACAAGAAGAGGAGCATACACAAAGTCAACAAAAGCATCGCTATCGGTCTACTAGACAACGGAAGCCAAATACAAAATATGCCAATACACCTTTGGTTGAAGACAATAAGCCACAAGAGCTAAATTCTTATGAGAAGGCAGCTCGAGGTAAGGAATCAAGACAAACAAGGCAAGAAGAAATCGATGCACTAAATCAAATTGAGACTTGGGATTTAAAGCCAGAGCCGAAGTCCGTACAACTTATCTCTTACAAATGAGTGTACAAAGTCAAAACTAGATTTCATATTCCATTGAGAAATGCAAAGCTCGACTTATTACTTGTGGGTATGACCTGAATTATGATGAGACATTTAGTACAGTTGTCAAGATTATAATTGTTCGAGTTCTCTTCCCACTTCCGGCCAGCAAGTCATGGAAACAGTGACAGCAGGATCTCAACAATGCTTCTTACACTTAGAGCTTGATTATGAAATTTTCATGGAGCAGCCGAAAGGGTTTGAGAGCAAAACCAACCCTTCACATGCGTACAAGCTGAAGAAGGCACCCTATGGCTTGAACCAAGTACCGAGAGCATGATATCAGAAGATAGCTGAGTTTCTTATTCAGAACAGCCACTCAATTCCGCCAACAGACTCAAACCTTACCCTCTTCCTTGATTCTTAGTGTTTCAATAGCCAGAAAAATTGTTAGAATTTCTCTGCTGTGAGAACATAGCAGCAAACTCAGCTTGAATCAAAGGAAGGTTCTAAACATCACGTTGCTTTTCCTCTTGAACAAAGCAATTGATAAGGTTGTGACAGAGAAGGAAGTGGGTCATCATCAAGAGATTTACCTCGAATCATCTTATAGGAGTCATTTAGTCCCATTAAAAATTGCATCAAACGTTGCTCTTGCAGCATATTCCCAAACTCCTTTCCAGATCCACACGAACAAGGAGGCAAACACAACATCGAACCATATTCATCCCATAACCTCTTAATCCTAGTAAAGTATGAAGAAATAGAAGATCCCTGAGAAATCTGACACAATTCTCTTTGCACCTGAAATACCTTCGCTCAATTCAATTTACCATACCTCTCCTTCGATTCACTCCAAATACTACTCGCAGTATCACAATACAGTATGCTCTCACCAATCTCAGATGCAACAGAATACAGGAGCCAAGCAAGAAATTACCATGCTATTAGAACGCTCCCCTTGAGGCAGAAGAGGATCATCAGCCGAGCTTATTCTTTGCCATTAATGATACTTCAACAACTCGTTGCAAGTACAAATCATCACTAGAATCGACAATCTGATCGGTCATTGTCTTCGTCACTGCAAAGGAACTAGAATTCTCTCCCATCGCAACCAAAGGAGTGAAAAAAAAATGGATTTAGATGAAATTTGGAAAGAAACGCGAGGAAAGATGTGGAATCAAACGAAATCGAGCAATGAGACTTAGCTCGAATCAAAGCTCTGATACCATGTTACAACCCTAGAAACATGGATTGAGCCGCCATTGATGAACTTGAGAGAAATTGGGAAAGAAGAAATGAGAAAGAGGAAAAATGTGTACTCAATCGAACGAACTTCTCCGACCTTTGAAGACCTTGCATCACATCAGAAGACCTCACTTTTTCAAATAAAAGTGTAATTAATGGATCTTCTTCCGAAATAATTTCGCCGTAATGGCATGAGTTGCTCCGGAGGTAGTGATTCAAATTGATTGAATCTTATTTATTTATTTTTATAATAAATAAAGAATTTTCATATTTTTGATATTTTTTTAATATAAAAAAAATCAAATCAATCTTATTTGTTATAATATATTTATTGACTTTTTTTTATAATTGTTATAATAAATCTCAATATCATCAAAAAATATTTATTCTTCATAAAAATTCACCCGGACTTAACTCTCCTATAAATTTTTGTAACCGAATCAAAATATTTTGATTAATTCAGAGCATATTATGTTAAATAACACTAAGCTCAACTTATTTACACTACGGCTGAGTCAGCAAGGAAATCTTCATACACCAATCCACACACACCACGTGATTAGAAAATAAAGAACCATGTTAGGACAATATCAACAACATTATAACACCAACATATACTACCAACAACCACGAAATCACCGTCAAACTACATATTGTCACATCTTTCCCTAATTTTAATGCACCTTATGTGGGACGTTTAAGTTGTTCCTCACGAGATCAAATCCATGACCCAAACTCGCGAGTTTCAAGTTTCGTTGTAGATGGGCTGAATAGCTTATCGGCAACCACGTGGGACCTATGCTCACCCTCCTAAGAGCCCACTCAGTGCCCATCAACATCTGCTATAAATTCCCGCGAAGTTCTTTTTGGGTTCAAAGTATCTGTTATCTAGTCTTGGTGGTCGATCAACAATAACCGCTACAAAAAATCAATGAGTGAAAAAGAAGTTTCCTTGTCACCGAAAGAACATTGTTATTTTAGATATATTACAAAGTATGAAATGTAATAAATCACTGATAATGATACAGGGATGTCTTGATGTTGTTCTTCTCACATTGTATAGCTGTTGTTGATCTATCTTGTCCATTGGATCTCATGATGAAGACGAACACTGCTTCTCTATGAAATCCTTGAGCTCTTTTAGTAGAGTATCAGTTTCAGGCAATTCAAGAACACAATAGAACCCATGGCACGCTGTCGGAATATCCACCAACACGACTTCCTTGCCAGACTTCTGAAGCCACTGATAATACCGCAGTTGCCAGTCCCTCAACGCGTCGAATCCACCCACAAACAAAACGACACGTGGCAGATCCAAGCCTGACAAGTCGACGGCGTTGGGCCCGTCAACGTTTACAGCCCAATGGTCTCGGTCTTGTCCCTTCGGCAAAAACGCCTTCCAAAAGTTATCGGTCCGTGACACCGAGACTATAGGGGTGCCATCGAGTCCGATCTCTGACCCTACCCGATCAAGCCCTCCGAAAAAGGGCTGGATCGGGATCAGCCCAATAATATTCACATGCTGGAACTTTTGCTCCGCCTGGCAGACCCGGACTGCCAGGTGGTGAGCGATGTTCCCGCCCGCGCTGTCTCCAACCAGGAAACAACGGATGAAGTCAGTTTTCTTTGGTCAGATACTTATGTCATCGTGATTCTTATCAATGAACTTTAACACTTCGAACCCGTCATCGTACTGTGACGGGAACTTATGCTCGGGAGCCAGACGATAGTTAACCGATACAACGACAACGTTACACCTACGGGCCATTTCGCGACAAAATGTGTGATAGTATGTAGTGGCGGCGCTCATGAGAACAAACCCGCCGCCGTGGAAGAACACGACGACGGGGATGGACCTTTCGTAAGACGATGTTTCCGTTGGGACGAAGAGGCGGAACCAGAGTTCACGTGACGAGTCGATGGTGACATCACGGGTTGTAACGCTGGATATGGATTTGGTGCTAGGCGGAGCACGACGGTCGAGTAAGTTTGCTAGGAAGCGGATGATGCTGCCGTCGGGCTGAAGAGCGTGATCGGATATGAAACTGAATAAGGATAATTGTAGCTTGACTTTCCATGGGAGTGATAGAGTTGGAGTTTTGGACATTGTTTCGAACGTTTTTAGGTCGAATGGTGCAGTGGAATGAAGGATAGGGGCAAACAGGTTCTAGCTATTTATAATACTCTGTACATGAAGATCGGCTACGTTTTGAACTTTCACCCCGGTTTTATGCATGTTCTGAAATGTTCTTACAGGTGTGTTGTTGAAGATAAGAAATTACGAACAAAAGGATGGCCGATGATTCGATGAAAGTACCATTCCATAAACATGTAGCCTGCTTATCTTTTCGATTGTGCACACAAATTTAGCTTCTTCTTTTTCTTTTTCTTTTTTTAAGAACAGGGCTCATGTTACTATAATACTATGTGAAATTAAGTGATTTTTTGATATTGATGTTTAAATCTGTAAAAATCAAAAATAATAACTGAAACAAAAAAAATAACAACGAAAATCAAAATCATTTTATAAAATAATTTTTTTATAAATAAAATATGAAATATTGTGTTCAAATGAAACGAAAAACAAAAAAACCATTTCTCGGAACCTTTTGTTTTATGCGTCGGTTTCAACATGATAATCTTGGTGTACCTTTCGTGAAGCAATATACATATAGAGATATTAGTAATATATTGCAGTCACGTACTAAGAAACTATTCACTCAATGTCACATTCCTTACTTGATAATTGGATAAGGTTGGCGGATTCATTTCTACTTCTGGCATAATTCCAAAGCAAATTCTGTTGTTTTCATCTTAAATGTTTGTAGACCATCTAATGCAACAAGATTGAGGTTTCCCATTGAACACATATCCACTCAAGAAAAATAACTCTGTTTTCTTATGTGAACTATAATATCTCATCCATATGCAATTTTTTTGAGACAACATACCATACCTATCTTTAACTAGTTCGTAGGAATAATACATGATCTGACTCTTAAAAGATGTTAAACCTCTAAACTCATGATCAGAAAAACGAGTTGGTTATCTTTAAGCTAACTCATATTTGTAGATGAAAATGTTGTTATTTATTTTAAGGTTCGAGGGACTAGTTTATGGCTTAAACCAAAGTCCATCCATGTATCATCTCAGGCGCGTAAACCATATTTGGTAAACTGAACAGAAGAAATGTGCCATTGAATCTTCCAAGGTAGAAAAGTAGTATATATGTGTATAAAGCGTTATACAATTTAAAAGTGACCTGACTACTATTGATCCTATGTGTACCGCAAGTTGTCCTTGCCTAACTTTGGATGGTTGACTCAAAATAAATGAGTATCCAATTTTAGATTTTTCTTATATATATGGTTTAATGAAACGAAGAAATTTTTCAAGAAAGGTCTCATATAATGAAAAGAATATGAAATTAGAACTTATGATAAAAGATCCAAGAATTGTTGAGAATATGTTAGAATTCAATAAAGAAACAAATAAAAAAAAACACAGGACACACGATATTTTTACATGAAACTGTAATTGAAAAAACACAATCAGGCCTAACCCAAAAATTTGTATCATCCACTATAAGAATAATAATGAGATTACACTTGTCTCTAACTACACTATATGATCGACAAATCATCACTGTAATCCAAAAATTTGTATTATCCACTATAAGAATAATGGGATTACACTTGTCTCTAACTACACTAGAAGATCAACAAATCATCAATGTAAAAATGGATTACAAATAGAAACAATCTCACCAACACTATCAAGTATCAAGACCGTCGCTCAACTCGTCTTCACTCGTCGCATAGAGTGGATTGTCTTCACTTGGATAATCTTTAAGTGAGGTTTTTAGAAACTTGAATTTGAATACCTTAAGGGTTCACTACGGGGGTCAATTTATAGGTGAGAACCATCCCCTTAGTCATACATCATTTAAGACATCACCACTTCCCAAGGTTCACTCTTTCCTTCCCCAAAGAGTTACTCACATACTCTCAAAAGACTCTCATCTTCCAATAAGCAATAACTTCATGGGAGGATAACTAGGTTCATAAATCCATGACCTCTTTCACTTATAATGAGTGAGATCCCAACAAACTCCCCCTCATGATTTATAAGGACAACACCATACCTGCAACAAGTCGATAGACCTCGTACTTGTCTTTGGTTAATGGCTTTGTCATCATATCTGATCCATTCTTGTCTGTATGGATTTTCTATAGGTTTAACAAATTCTTCTCAAGCACATCCCTGATCCAATGATAGCGGATATCAATATGTTTGGACTTCAAGTGGAAACTTGGATTCTTTGCTAGATGGATGACACTCTGACTATCACAGTATAGAACAAACTCGTTTTGTTCAACACCAAGTTCTCATAGGAATCTCTTCATCCATAGCAGCTCTTTCCAGCCTTCAATTATTGCGATGTACTAGACTTCGAATGTAAACAATACAATGCACTTTTACAATTTGGACTGCCATGATACAGCTTCCCCAGCAAAAGTAAACAAGTATCCAAATGTCGACTTTCTCAAGTCAAAGTCGCATGCCATGTCCGCATCAGTATATGCTTCTAAGACTGGGTTACCACCACCAAAGAACAAACACGCCCTTGAAGTGCTTCGAAGATAGCGAAGTATCCATTTGATAACCGTCCAGTGTTCTTTCCCTAGATCCACAACACCGCATACATTAAGCTTTCGACAATAGATGAATACAGAACTTTTTTTATCTCTTCCTTCTCCTCCTCGGTTGAAGAACTTTGCCTTGAGCTGAGCTTGAAGTGATGGGCAAGTGGGGTAGATACAAGCTTCGCTTTATCCATGCCAAACCATGGAAGTACCTTCTCGACATAATTTTCTTGTGATAGCCACAACTTCCTTATGCTCCTATGACGAGAGAACTTCATCCCTAATATCTGCTTTGCTGGACCCAAGTCCTTCACTCGCTCTTTAACTTGCAAATCTTGTTCGCATCCTTGCCGACAATGAGCATATCATCGACGTACAACGGCAAGATGATAAAATCATCACAAGAGAATCGCTTAACATATACATAATGGTCAAAGGCGATGTGATTGTACCCATGTTCGTCCATAAACGAGCCGAAGCTTTTGTACCATTGTCGAGTAGTTTGCTTAAGGCCATATAAGCTCTTCCTCAGAAGACATACCAGATTCTCCTTGCCTTTAACCGTGAATACTTCAGGTTGCTCCATGTAGAGGTCTTTCTCCGAATCACCATGAAGGAAGGCTGTTTTCACATCTAGCTGCTCGACCTCCAAATCCATGCTACCTACGAGTGATAACATAATCCGGATAGATGCCATTTTGACCACAGGCGAGAATATCTCTTCGAAGTCGATACCCTTCTTCTAGTTGAAACCTTTCATAACCAATATTGCCTTTCATAAGCTCTACTGCAAACTCCTCAACCTAGAAGCAAACTCCTTTCATAACCAATCAACACACACCATGTGACTACTAGATAAGGTCTAACAATCACCTATACAACAAACACCAGAAAATAAAGAACCATATTAGGACAATATCAACAATATTATAACACTAACATATACGACCAGCAACCACGAAATCGCCACCAAACTACACATCAAACTACATATTGTCACATCTTTCGCTAATTTTAGTACACCTTATGTGGGATGTTTAAGTTATTTCTCATGAGATCAAGTCCATAACAAAAACATGTGAGTTTCGAGTTTCGTTGTAGATGGACTGAATAGCTTATCGACAACAAAGTGGGACCTATGCTCACCCTCCTAAGAGCCCACTCAGTGCCCATCAACATCTGCTATAAATTCCCACAAAGTTCCTCTTTTTTTCTTATGAAAGGACGCATCAAGTTGTTTTTGGGTTCAAAGTATCTGTTATCTAGTCTTTGTTAACCTCGTTTGGGTCGGAGTATGGCCAGATCTGGACTCACCTTGACTTTGGGCGGTCGATGACGGGGATGTGCGTTGGTGGTGATAGTGGGTTTTGTGGCAGTGGTGTTTGATAAGTTAAAACGGAGTGAGAAACGTAAAAAAGGGGGAGACAATCCCTGTTTATGCACAACACACACAATTGAAATCATTCCAAATGCACGTTAAATACAAAACAAAAGAAACTCCTTTTCCCGGGCGAGGATTGCCGTCTGGATTACAGACTCACATTCTTCCCGCTAATCTTGACATGGCACCAAATCACGAACACCCATCAAATGACGTAAAGCAGGTAGCTTAACACCTGACAATGCCTTCTTTAGTGCGTCGAATCGCTGTTCTCCAGTGCTCACGAACTCCATCATAGTCTGCCCTCTTTCCACACATTCTCTGATAAAGTGATACCTTATCTTTATGTGCTTGCTGCGACCATGAAACACAAGATTCTTCATGAGAGCTGTGGCAGACTTGTTGTCTGCCAAGAAGATCACTGGTTTAGGCTCTGGTTTTATTAGTTTACTGAGCATGTTCCTCAACTATAGAGCTTGACATGTTGCTATTGTGGTTGCCATGAATTCGGTTTCGCATGATGATAATGCGATGATCTTCTGCTTTTGTGAATTGTAGGACACCAGACTTTCATTAATATAGAAAGTTATTCCATTGGTGCTCTTTCTTCCATCGTGATCGCCGGCTAAATCACTATTCATGTAACCAATGAGTGCTTCTTCATAGTGTCCTCTCACATAGGCAAGACCATAATGAATTGTTCCCTTAAGGTATCTAAAAATCTGTTTCAAAACCTTGTGATGCATGACAGTGGGCCTCTCTATATACCTTCAGTTTGACCTCCATCCGATATTTAATGGCATTACAGTCAACCATCCCGAATTATGACAATATGTTCTAGTCATAAGGTGACTGCTTCAGCTTTATCCATCCTTCATTCTACTCAACCTCAATCCCCAGGTACTACGAAAGAAGTTCTAAATCACTCACCTCAAAGTCTGTCATCATTTGTTGCTTGAAGATCTTGACTTCTTTAGTGTTGCCTCCTGTCACAATAAGGTCATCAACATATACTCCCATAATTAGGGTTGTATCTCCTTCTCCTCGAGTGTATACGGCCTCCTCCTGAGAGCATCTTTTGAAACCAAGTTCCTTAAAGCTTTTGTCTAATCGAGTATTCCAAGCTCGCGGAGCCTGTCTGAACCCATAAAGTGTTTTCGATAGCGTGTACACTAGATGTTTCTGGTCTTGTACGTTAAACCCTTTCGGCTGACTGACATAGACCTCCTCCTCTAACTCTCCGTTGAGGAATGCTAATTTAACATCCATGTGGTGCACCACCCAGCTCAGATTCGCTACAAGTGCAAGGATCATCCGAACTGTATCAAGTCTTGCAATGGATGCGTACACTTCTTCAAAGTTTATGCCTTATCTCTAGGCATACCCTTTAGTCACTAACCTGGCTTTGTGCCTGACGACCTGTCCATCTGAGCCTTTCTTCAATTTGAACACCTATTTCAAACAGATAGGTCTATGGCCTGGTAGAAGTTCGGTCAGAGTCCATGTGTTGTTCTTCTCGATGGACTCCAGCTCTTGCTTCATTGCTTGATACCAGACACTCTCAGCTGGTGCTTCTCGTTAGCAGGTTGACTCGTCAGACTCCAACATCAACAACTCATTTTTATCATAATCAAGAACAACTTCTTCTGTGTTGGCGTAGATGTCTGCGATGTCTCTCATATGAATAGGACCGCTATCGGGGGAATTCGAAACTTGTAATGCAATGTGCAAAGTCGGGGTAGATAGACTTGTCTTTCCTGTCGTAGGTGCAAAATACCCTGCACAAACGGCTGACTCAGGTTCTGTTGTGCCTGCCACAGGTGACGCAGACTCCACCACTACTTCCAGTTATTCTTCTGCAGGCTCAAAATTTGGGCTGTCATATAGGACGAACTCTGGCAATCCTCCATTAGCACCTGCACTCCAGTTTCATTCAAGGTTCTCCTGAAAGATCATATCTCTACTTACATGAAGTTTTTTTTATGAGGGTTATAGGGACGTTGTGCCTTGTACCCTTCTTCCACTCCAAGATAAAACATGGGCTAACTCCGATCATCTAGCTTCTTTAGATGTGGTACTGTCGACTTTGCATAAGCAGTGCAACCAAAGACTCTCAAGTGCTCGAGATGAGACTTAAAGCCAGTCAAAACTTTGAACGAGGAGCACTCTCCTAGCGTCTTTATAGATAGTCAATTCAGCAGGTACACCACATGTCTCATAGCTTCTCCCTAGAACTCGACAGGAACATATATGCTCTTGAGTAAGGATCGAGTAGTGGCCATCACGGTCTTGTTTCTTCGCTCCACCACACCGTTTTGTTGAAGGGAATACGGTGTAGTGAGATGCCTCTGAATACCCCATTCTTCATGGTCCGTTCTCAGGGTCTTACAAACTCTTTTAAGAGAAACTCTCCTTCATGGTCCGTTCTTAGGGTCTTCACTCTGTGATCTGTCCAGTTCTCTACAAGAAGCTTGAACTTCTTGAAAATAGACATGTTTCATATTTTGTTTTGAGCGTAAAGACCCACATCTAACGGCTATAATTATCAACAATAAGAAAAAAATATGAGTTACCAATAATTGTTCATAGTGTGATTGGTACACAAAGATCGACATATAGTAGCTCAAGCGGGTACTTTGCTCTGTAGCTAGTCTGGTCCGAGAATGGGAGCCTAGTCTGCTTGGATGTCAAACAAACCTCACAGAGCTTGTTCGGATGTGACAAACGTGGAACTCCAAATGTCATCTACTTCTCCCCCATGAGCCTTAGCATTTCAAAGTTGACATGACCGAGCCTGGCATGCCACAACCACGCCGGATCGTCGAGACTGGCTCTAAGATAGACTGGTTTGGCTAACTCCAGACTGATTTTATACAGGGGATTTAGTATGTGCTTCATGAACATCAGCAACTTGTAGTTATCATACACCTTCATGGATTCTCCCACCATGTTCACCTTGATCCCATTCTTTGTCATCTGTGCAAGACTTATGATGTTAATGCATATCTTGGGAATGTAGTATACCTCATGGAGGATTTGTTGGTCTCCATTCTTGCATTGAAACATGACCGTCCCTTTTCCCATGACCGAAACAATCGAGCCATCGCCAACCCTCACGTTCCCGATGATATTCTCATCTAACTCCTGGAACATTTCTCGTTGGCCTATCATGTGATTGCTGGCATTATTATCTAAATATAGAAATATCCATATCTGCTGTCTTTTCCTCGTCATGGTATAACAATTACAATATCCTTTCTTCGTTGGGCTATATGGCCTCTTGCAGCTCAGCTGATGTCTTCGCCTGAGACATGAAAAACAATAATGTTGGCTCGTTGCGGGTGGCAAGTGTGAGATGTTTCTTATCGTTTCCCCGCTTGCTACGACACTCAGAATCATAGTGTCCCATTTTCCCGCAATGGAAACACTTATTATGGCTCTTGTCACGGCTACTTCTGCCGCTGTCTCCCGAACCTTCCTGGTGTGTTGCATAATTGTAGCCTCGGCCGCCCCTTTCATCGTCTAGGTCTGAGGTACCGGATCTGGGTCCCTTTCCAGCTGTCGACGTGTCCCCACTACTGTTCCTGTGGGGTGTCTGCCGCTCGGTGTGAGTGAACATGAGCTGTCTATCACCACTGTCGATGTTCTCGCAGAGTCAAGCCCTTTTCTCATACACCTTCAATCTCCCTATGGCCTCCTCGAATGGCATGATCTCTATATTAAAACATTATTTGATCCTGACAACAATTGGAAGCATCTATCACGCACACAGTCTACTAGCTTCATGACAAATGCAGCATCGTCAAGATCAGCACCAAGGCTGGAAAATCTGCTGGACATGCCACTGAGTTTTCCAGCGAACTCATCAATCTACTATTGCTCTTTCATCCGAAGAGCATCAAACTTACTCTTCAATCAAAACTGCCTTCTTTTCCCGATCAGCACCCAGGTACCTTATCTTTGGGCTCTTCTTCACAATCTGGAGAAGAACACCTTTAGTGATGGACTGAAGGATGTAAGCATGTGTCTTTTTGTCCTTCATCGGATCAACCTTCTCTCCCTCCGCTGATTCGACCCCTCTCAAACTTCCTGGGCATTTAGGATTGCCTCCATATTTATTGGCCACACCGTCTAGTTGGAAAAGTCCAGCATCAGATAAAGGAACAGCACTCCACCGCTCTCCTTCTACGCCTGCTGGGGAGCAATAGACATTGTTTGGATTTTTTTTTAAAAAAAAACCTCTTTCTTCCATTTTCCTTTTTTTCCTTGCTCTTTTCACGCGTACACAAACTCATGCTTGTTCTTTCCCCTTTTTTCCTGGTTTTCTTCGCCCGTACCGCACCTCTCTTTTCCTCTGTATTTCCCCCCCCCCCTTTTTTTCCCCTTCCACCGCAGCCAACTCCTCTTTCACCTGCACCGCGTTCTACACAAACTTCCCATTGGCCACAGGCTTCGCTTCAGAAACCCCAGTCGCCTTTCACTTTCCAGCCTTCTCAACCTTCTCCGTCGAAAATAGACTCATCATCGTCTTTGAATTCTTCTCCACTAGACGACTTCCTCGTCGACGGAGGTAGGAGATCCAGGACAACGAAGGCAAGAACGGTGATGAAACCACAGCCGTAGCCGTGATCGAAACCCAAGGATCCGAGTCCATATCCGAATGTCTGTAGTTCCACGATCTGGATTTGATGAGACTCGAGATCCACCCGAACTTACTCTTCCTCCTCTTATCATCATCTTCTCCCTTCGCCTGTGGCGTGCTGAAAAACCGAGGATCTGACGCCGCCCGCGAGTGACTACGATCGATCCGATCGGTGTTTGATTTAGAGAAAGTGAGGTAAGGAGAAATGGAGCAAGGAAAGAGAATCGGCAGACGATAAGACTCGTGTTGCGACGGTGGTGCTGGGGGTGGTGGTTTGCGACCGCATTGGGGGATACCGTTGGTGACAGGTTTGTGTGGCTTGGGCCGCCGACGGAGACTCGTCGGATTAGTGAGAGGCAACGGCAGATGGGGCGATGACTCGAGGTAGCGTCCTACGACGGCAGCGAGCGGGGAAGAGGGGAGTTAACGACGGGGTTAGGGTTCGATCTCTCTGACTCTGATATCAAATGTTAATCTCGCTTGGGTCGGGGTATGGTCGGATATGGACTCACCTTGACTTTGGACGGTCGGCGACGGAGATGTGCGTTGGTGGTGATAGTGGGTTTGGTGACAGTGGTGTTTGGTAAGTGTAAACGGAGCGAAAAAGGTGGAAAAGTGGGAGACAATCCGTTGTTTCTTTTTTTTTTTTTGCATTACACACACAATTGAAATCGCGTCTAACGCACGTTAAATACAAAACAAACGAAACTATTTTTATCGGATGAGGATTACTCGCTGAATTACCGGCTCACAGTCTTTGTGGTCTATCAACAATAACTGCTACAAAAAATCAATGAGTGAAAAATAAGTTTCCTTGTCACCGAAAGAACATTGTTATTTTAATTTTAGATATATTACAAAGTATCAAATGTAATAAATCACTGATAATGATACAGGGATGTCTTGATGTTGTTCTTCTCACATTGTATAGCTGTTGTTGATCTTGTCCATTGGATCTCATGATGAAGACGAACACTGCTTCTCTATGAAATCCTTGACCTCTTTTAGCAGAGTATCAGTTTCAGGCAATTCAGGAAAACTGTAGAACCCATGGCACGCTGTCGGAATATCCACCAACACGACTTCCTTGCCAGACTTCTGAAGCCACTGATAATACCGCAATTGCCAGTCCCTCAACGCGTCGAACCCACCCACAAACAAAACGACACGTGGCAGATCCAAGCCTGACAAGTCGACGGCATTGGGCCCGTCAACGTTTACAGCCCAATGGTCTCGGTCTTGTCCCTTCGACAAGAACGCCTTCCAAAACTTATCAGTCCGTGACACCGAGACTATAGGGGTGCCATCGAGAACGATCTCTGACCCGACCCGATCAAGCCCTCCGAAAAAGGGCTGGATCGGGATCAACCCAATAATATTCACATGCTGGAACTTTTGCTCCGCCTGGCAGACCCTGACTGCCAGGTGGTGAGCGATGTTCCCACCCGCGCTGTCTCCAACCAGGAAAGAACGGTTGAAGTCAGCTTTCTTTGGCCAGATATTCATGTCATCGTGATTCTTATCAATGAACTTTAACACTTCGAAACCGTCATCGTACTGTGACGGGAACTTATGCTCGGGAGCCAGACGATAATTAACTGATACAACCACAACGTTACACCTAAGGGCCATTTCGCAACATAATGTGTGATAGTTTGTCATGGCGGCGCTCATTAGAACAAACCCACCGCCGTGGAAGAATACGACGACGGGGATGGACCTTTCGTCGGGCGATGTTTCGGTCTGGACGAAGAGGCGGAACCAGAGTTCACGTGACGAGTCGATGGTGACATCACGGGTTGTAACGCTGGATATGGATTTGGTGCTAGGCGGAGCACGACGGTCAAGTAAGTTTGCTAGGAAGCGGATGATGCTGCCGTCGGGCTGAAGAGCGTGATCGGATATGAAACTGAATAAGGATAATTGTAGCTTGACTTTCCATGGGAGTGATAGAGTTGGAGTTTTGGACATTGTTTGGAACTTTTTTGGATTGAATGGTGCCGTGGAATGAAGGACAGGGGCAAGCAGGTGCTAGCTATTTATACTACTCCGTACATGAAGATCGGCTTCGTTTTGAACTTTCACCCCGGTTTTATGCATGTTCTTACTGATGTGTTGTTGAAGATAAGAAATCACGAACAAAAGGATGGCCGATGATTCGATGAAAGGACCATTCCATAAACATGTAGCCTGTTTATCTTTTCGATTGTGCACACAAATTTAGCTCTTTTTTTCTTTTTTTTAGAACTGGGCTCAAGTTATTATAATACCATGTGAACTTAAGTGATTTTTTGATGTTTAAATCTGTGAAAATCAAAAATAATATCTGAAACAAAAAAGAAATAACAATTAAAATCAAAATCATTTTATAAAATTAATTTTCTTTTTATAAATAAAATATGAAATATTGAGTTCAGATAAAACGAAAAACAAAAAACCATTTGTCCATCTCAATAGCATAAGCAAAGAAGACCTACTCGCTCTCCCACTTTTTCCGCAGGGCTAGGAATCAATCAAAAGAAGGCCTCTTTTCTTTACTGAAAGCTAATGAAAGAACGTAGCTGTAGCTAAGGGGTGGGTGTTAAAATCGCTACCTATCCCACCTTGTAGTCGATCTGGCTTTCCAGTTAGGGAATCCCTCCCAAGTTGATCAATAATGAGGCTTTCGACCCCGAATAGATACATCGGAGCCCAGCCTCGGGAAAGCCCTTCTCAGGCGTTATTCAACGTTATGCGCTTCGCCGCCTCGTCTATCAGCCCTTCTCCCGCTCTTGAGAACGAAAGTCCTGACGCATTTCACCCTTCACGCCCGCGTTGTCCAGGAAGTTTACTCGAGTTCTAATCCTGGGATGTGCTTATTAAGGGTGAAGGAAAGGCTCAAGCAAAAGGTCTCTCCACGACGCCTAGTAGTTTGATTGAAGGTTGATATCGGTTAGAGGGTCCAACGCCGTCAGCAAAAGGTGAAAAAGAGGAAGAAATCTCCTAGTTGGTTTCGAGTGAAAGGTCGGGCTCGGACTCTACTTCCGGGGACGTGGAAGCGATAGCGTAACGGACAACGTGTTAAAGAAAGTCGTTTTTTTCATATTTAAAAATAGTTGGGCTTTAGTCTTATTTATCGTATTAGTCTTAGTTTCGGAAGCATTTGTTTTATGCTTCGGTTTCAACATGATAATCTTAGTGTACCTTTCGATGAAATATACATATAGAGATACTAGTAATATATTGCAGCCACATACTAAGAAACTATTCACTCAATGTCACATTCCAACGGATTTATTTCTACTTCCGGCATAATTCCAAAGCAAATTCTGTTGTTAAGTTGTTTTCATCTTAAATATTTGTGGACCATCTAATGCAACAAGATTGAGGTTTCCCATTGAACACATATCCACTCAAGAAAATAACACTGTTTTCTTATGTGAACTATAATATCTCATCCATATGCAATTTTTTTTAGACAACAAACCATACCTATCTTTAGCTAGTTCGTAGGAATAATACATGATCTAACTCTTAAAAGATGTTAAACCTCTAAACTCATGATCAAGAAAACGAGTTGGTTATCTCTAAGCTAACTCATATTTGTAGATTTAAATGCATGATGAAAATGTTGTTATTTATTTTAAGGTTCGAGGGAGTAGTTTATGGCTTGAACCAAAGTCCATCGATGTATCATCTTATAGGCGCGTAAACCATATTTGGTAAACTGAACAGAAGAAATGTGCCAATGAATCTTCCAAGCTAGAAAAGTTGTATATATCGTGTATAAAGCGTTATACAATATAAAAGTGACGTGACTAATATTGATCCATCTATGTGAACCGCAAGTTGCTCTTGCCTAACTTTGGATGGTTGACTCCTCAAAATAAATGAGTATCCATTTTTAGATTTTTCTCTATATATATATGTATATATGGTTTAATGAAACGAAGAAAGATCTTATATAATAGAATGAAAAGAATATGCAATTGTTTTGTGATGATTAATAGTGAGTGTTGAGCAATCAATTCTTATAAAATCTGAACTTATAATAAAAGATCCAACAATAAATATATAGCAGTTAATCCGATCAAACCGAGGAAACCCCACTTTGACGAAGTTTGGGTTTGAGGATACCCAAATTTTTTGAAATAGGTTTGGAGCGAGTATTGATACTGTTAAATCCATCCCGAACCTGACTTGATATCGATGGAAAACCCTGAATATCCGATACTCTCGGGTAACTCATTAACTATATCATTTTAAATAAATATACACATGTTTTTCATATCTTGAGATACATTACTAATATATTTATTTAAATTCATTGATGGATAGAAAATTATTTTAAACAATATAAATCATTGTTGGCTTATGTTTTTATTCGAAATATATTTAAGTTACTCCCTCGTCCCATAAGAAAATATAATTTTTTAATTTTAAATCATATCAACTAATAAAACTAAAAAAAATTCTTCTTTTTTCTCACACAATTATAAAAATAAATAAATTATCTATTATTATAAAATTCAAAATATATATAAATTCTTGCCATGGTTGTCATACTTTTGGACCCGGAGGGAGTCACAAGGAAAGCAGAGGGGAGCATGTGGCCAGGTGACAACTTGCATACAGAGTGCTTTGTTGTATTATAGTGCATCTCTCGTTACGTGCATGAATCTATACACAAGAACTGAATGCTCCATCGTTGAACTTTTGTCGTACAACTACCGATAAAAGAAGACTATGAAGAACATAACCAAAAATCATACACTGAAGATGATATTAGATGTTTTTTTTTTTTTTTTTTGAAGAGGCCCATTACAGACAGATTCATTGCTCAAGATCAACCATTCGAGCATTTCGGAACGACAGAGGGAATGCTAGTGGCCAACTTCCCAATCGATGACAATCAGACATACAAAAAAATGCCATCGCGTTGGTTCATCACCACAAAGTAACTCCGCACTCAACAGATTTTCATCCCTTGACTTATCCTTTTTTTAAGAAGTCGGTTGAACGACTTATCATGTGGGGTGGACGTTGGCCACCTTGTTTGTCTCCCTTCTAATCCAAGAACAATCTCACTACAAAGGATTGACAAGTCCCATTTACCCAACTCGCGATCAAACTGATAGCTTTCTTGCAATTCGATTCCATGACGATACAATCCATTCGCCAGTACCCGGCCAACACGAGACAGCCTCAAAGCCATAGCTTCTCCTACTGATGGCTCAAGTTCCTGAGGAACATTGCTATCAATCGCAACCACCATGGCACCACGATGACCACGAGCCACCATGCACGCCCAAGCTTGTGATCCCTTGAATTCTTGTAGTGACATCCACATTAATATTTATGGTTCCCGATGGATGCTGATGGTGGTCAAAACACAAAACGACAAAAGGTCAAGTACTTTCTCCATTGATGCTGATACATGTCATATCTGAGAGCTACCTTGATCGGCATGCAAGATAAATTGTTGTGGCAGCATATTTTGATTAGCCTATGAAATGAACAAACAAAACATTATCGAATGTAGTGTGCGTATCTAAATGTTATCTCCGTCCCAAAATATAACGAACGGTTTTCGAATTTATATATATATTGAATTTTTTATGAGATTTAAGAAAACAAATATTTTTTTAATGATAAATGAGATTTAGAAAAGAAAATAAGAAAGAAGAAAAAAGAAGGTGATAATCAAATGCCAATTATCGCACATCAGTAACACTTTTCTTTCCTCTTACTCTTCTAATTTTCGTTTAAATAATGTTTGTGAGTTCCTCAAATCCACACAAACTTGCTTTCGCTTCGTCAATTCTCTAATGATAATGATTGTTTCTTTAAGATTGATCATTCTGGTTTTTGTATCAAGGACAATCGGACACATGAAATTCGTCATTCTGTTACTAGCACCAATGGATTATATCTATTTCATACACCCAACAAGCCTGTAGCTCTTCTTGGGGAAAGGACGATGCAAACTACTTGGCATGCTCGATTAAGCCACCCTGCCAATAATATTTTGGAAATTATGGTTAGAAAATCTCTCATTCCTGTTTCTCATCGTCTTACCTCAAATAAGAAATGTCATGTTTGTCCTCTAGGAAAAGCTTGTCAACAACCTTTCAAAACTTGTAATCATAGTGCAACTATTCCGTTGGGACTTTTACGCCTTGATTTGTGGGGGTCGTCACCAATAACCGCTCGCAATGGCTTTCGATATTTTTGATGACTACACATGATATGTCTGGATATTTTCTTTAACACTGAAATCAGAAGTATTTGTTTTTTTTCCAATATTTTAAAACAATGATTAAAAACAAATTGTCTCCATTTAAAATAAAATGTCTGCAAACAGATGGCGGGGGAATTCACAAGCACTGTATTTGAAACCTTTTTTAAAAATAATGATATATTTATGTCTTTCCTATTCTCATATTACACAACAAAATGGGGTAGTTTAACGTAATCATTGCTAGTGACTCAGTCTCATCTACTTTTCCATTTTTGGCTAGATGCCTTTGTCACTGCAGTCTTTTTGATTAATCATCTCCCTATGCTTCAATTCAATATGCCTCACCCTATGAACGATTACTACACCAGTCACCGGATTATAGTTTTCTCAAAACATTTGGTTGTGCTTGTTTTCCTCATTTAGTGCCTTACAATAAACATAAACTTATGTCTAAATCACTTCGTTGTGTGTTCATTGGCTATGATAATCATCGAAAAGGTTACAGATGTTTGGATCCTATGACCAATAAAATTTATATCTCACGTCATGTTAAATTTGACGAAGATGCTTTCCCCTTTACTTCTAAAACTAGTTATCATCATCAGCCACCTGTTCACCAATTCGTCAACCTTTAAGCACCAGTTCAACTCCATCTCAATCTCAATCTACACATACAGTTTTTCCCCCAATTCCTATGCATAATCTTGAATCAGCATCAGATTCCCCTTTGTCTGATGAATCAGTTGGAGCACGAGGAAACCGTAGCATTAATGCCTTAGTCTATGGAACAAACCATCCCTTGCCAGCAGCGTTCCTAGCCTATGACACCAACTCTCCACACTATGAGCCACGCATGTATGAACAAGCTGCTAAAATTTTGCACTGGCGCACTGCCATGGAAGAAGAACCATCAGCTCTTCAATAGAGCTCTACATGGTCATTGATTCCTAGTCCACAACACCAAAATGTAATCGGATGTCGTTGAATATTTCGTGTCAAGCGAAAATCAGATGGCTCCATTGAAGGATATAAGGCACGACACGTTCCTCAAGGTTTTTCTCAACAAGAAGTGTTGGGGTATAGATCGAGATCTCAAACGCACACAAACAATTGTAAGACAATAAAGCGAAAACGATGAACCCAGAGATTTAACGTGGTTCAGTCAATTTGACCTAATCCACGGCCGCACCAACACAAGGAATTTCACTCTCTTAATTAGGGTTTACAATTACAGGGTATTTATAACCAAACACCCAATTTGGGCCAAAAGCCCATCACCCAACTTTGGAAAAAAAAAAACCCATTCAACAGCGAAGCCCAAATCAGACTCCACAACTCAACAATCTCCCACTTGGAGACTGATCACATCAACTGCACTCCAATGCAATTCTAGCAAACCCAAAACTGCAACTCCTCCAGGTTAGTGCGGCGCCTTCTCAACAATCAATCATGAAGGCCATAGCTTCAACTTCTCTGTAGTAACTCCCTTGGTCAACATGTCTGCAGGATTCTTAGACCCAAGGATCTTCCTCAGTGACAAAGTGCCATCACTTATCAACCCTCTGATGAAGTGATACCTCAACTGGATATGCTTTGTCTTCGTATGGAACACAGGATTCTTCGCGAGATGAATCGCACTCTGACTGTCGCTATAAAGGACACTGTCATCTTGCTTCATGCCCAACTCCTCAAAAAGGTTTTTCAACCAAATCATTTCCTTCCCTGCTTCTGAAAGAGCCATGTACTCTACTTCTGTGGTTGAAAGTGCAACACTCTTCTGGAGTCGAGACATCCAACTAACTGTTGTGCCTCCCACTGTGAAAACAAATCCTGTGGTGCTCTTCCTCGTGTCCGAACAGCCTCCCAAATCAGCATCAGAATAACCTTCCAAAACGACATCATTCTTGCTGAAACGTAATGAAGTTTTGGAAGTACCTTTCAAGTAGCGTAACAGCCACTTGACTGCTTCCCAATGCTTCCTCCCTGGATTAGACATGAACCTGCTGATTACTCCCACTGCATGAGCAATGTCTGGTCTTGTGCATACCATTGCATACATCAAGCTCCCAACTGCAGATGCATAAGGAACTCTAGCCATTTCTGCTTTGTCTTTATCCGTCTTAGGTGACTGCTTCTTTGTGAGATTGAAGTGAGCCCCTAAAGGTGTACATGTGACATTGACATCCTGCATGCTGAACCTTTCTAACACTTTCCCAATATACTTCTCTTGGGATAATATTAGAGAGCCTTCAGATCTGTTCCTGCTGATACTCATGCCCAAAATCTGCTTTGAGGCACCCAGATCCTTCATCTCGAACTCCTCGGACAACTGTTTCTTTAATCTGTTGATTTCATCCATGTCAGAACCTGCAACTAACATGTCATCAACATACAACAATAATATGATGTAGGATGAAACAAAGTGTCTCCAGTAACAACACGGGTCCAAGTCACTCTTCTTGTACCCACTCCTGCTCATACAATTGTCAAACTTCAGATACCACTGTCTTGGCGCTTGCTTTAGACCATACAGACTCTTGGTCAATTTACAGACCAAGTTCTCCTTCCCAGCTATCTGATAATCCTCTGGCTGCACCATGTAGATGTCCTCATCAAGATCACCATGCAAGAACGCTGTCTTAACATCTAGCTGCTCTAGATGTAAGTCCTCTGCAGTAACAATACTCAAAACAAGTCTAATGGTGGTCATCTTGACTACAGGAGAAAATATCTCATTATAGTCAATACCTCTTTTCTGCTGAAAACCCTTCACCACTAGCCTTGCTTTGTATCTCTTCTTGCCATCATGTTCTTCTTTGACCCTGAACACCCACTTGTTCTGCAAAGCCTTTTTTCTTTCTGGTAAGGTTGTCAAGAACCAAGTATGATTCTTCTCAAGAGAGTTCATCTCCTCCTGCATAGCTAACCCCCATTGAGCAGAATCATCCGACTGCAATGCCTGATGATAACACTGAGGCTCTCCATTGTCAGTCAACAGCAGGTAATTCGCTGACGGAGAGTATCTCTGAGGAGGCCTAATGGTTCTGCTGGATCTTCTCACTTCTGGTGTGACTGGAACTGTCTCTTCACCTGTTCTGTCACCTGAGCTCCCACTGCTCCCAACAAGATCTGTTTCTGTGATAGCTTCCAGCTCTGCCTTCTCCTTCTCCTTCTCTGGTGGTTTCTTTATGCCGTCAGCATCACTTGCAAACATGTCCTTGTACATAGTGCTTTCATTGAATGTGACATCTCTGCTTCTAATGATCTTTCTATTCTGATCATCCCAGAAACGATACCCCATATCATCTGCACCATAGCCAATGAAAGTACACTTCCTTAATTTTGGATCAAGTTTGTCCCTGTCAGCATCTTTAACACGCACATAAGAAACGCAGCCAAAAACTTTCAAATGAGAGAAAGATACCTCCTTCCCTCGCCCCTCCTCCTCAGGAATCTTGAACCCCATGGGAACCAAGGGTCCACGATTAATGAGGTATGCTGCTGTGCTCACTGCATCTGCCCAGAATGTCTTTGGCAACCCTGCATGGATCCTCATACTCTGTGCCCTCTCATTCAAGGTCTTGTTCATCCTTTCAGCAACGCCATTCTGCTGAGGTGTCTCAAGAATAGTTTTTAACATTCTAATTCCATTCTCAGCACAGTAATCAGTAAACTCACTACTACTGTATTCAC